>WAAE01024967.1:25414-98127 GCA_013400495.1 Nicator chloris
CTCCGTCCCCACCGGCACTGCCTCGGCCCGCGCGCAGCAGCGCCCCGTCCCCGCGCCATTAACACCGGGCCCGCGGGCTCTCCGCGGGCGGCAGGCGGGCGGTGGCTGCGGCCGGGGCCGCGATCCCGGCGCGGCGACGGCCGGACGGCGCGGCCGCCATTTTGCTGTGCCGATCCCGGCAATGGGATTGCCCGAGGTCTGCCGGGCAGGGCCGGGCCCGCGCCCTCCGCCGCGCGTGTTCCCTGTCCTCGCTCCGCAGCGAACGCCCCGTGCTCAGCTAGCGCGGCCAGCGGGGAGCCTGGGCCTCTCCGCCAAGCTGTTCGTAGGCAACCACTGTAAATTCACACCGATGAAGAAACGCGGTGCTCCCAGCACCCGGCGCCTGCTCCACGGCCATCAGTGCAGTGCTGTGCACGTCCCTGAGAATTCCTCTTGGACCTAACATAGGACTTCAATGCCTGACTGTCCTTCCAGGCCCTTCTGCCAGGAAGAAAAAGTGTTTCTGAGCATAGATAGCTCTGTGCTACCTTCTGCCACTTCCCTCCAGAAAACAAAGATGAAACATAACCTTGAAAAAAAATACCTGAAATAAAGTACATTTAATTACTGAATTATAGTAACATTTGTCCTTTTCCTTATTATATTGTCTTTTTAAAGCATGCATAGAAACTCAAATAATATGAGGAAATTTGTTTTAAGCAGTATTCTTACTCATAATTTAGGTTTCTTGATATTTTTTACTGCCTCAGGAAACAAGCACAACACTTGCATTAGTGCTTCATAAGCAGTAACCTACGCTCCCTTAGGTAAAGAAGGACAGAGCTTGATTTCATCTGTCCAGATGCTCCAACACATTTGGTGCGGCCCTCCCAGATATTGTCTCTCTCAGCCTCTCGCTGCAAATAGTCAGCAAAGTCTGTTTTCTCAGAACTTGGAATCGTGAAGCTTAGAGAAAAACGGAGCTTTGAGACAGGTGAAAAACATCGTTAGATAAATGAACAGTTTGTTTTTTATCTTAAAGCTTGCTTTTGTCCAAGGCTAACCTATGTTTATTTTTACAAGGTATTGTGCCTAAGGCTTCATGGGACAGAAAATTTATTTTCAAATCTTAAACCTACACATTAAAAGCACAGAATAATAGTAACTGATTCATTTTAGACCAAAAAAAAATATATCCAGAAGCATGAACTATTTCATCATTGTCACACTTGATGGGCCTGGAAGTTAGAATTTTGGTAGAGCCTCTATATGATAAATGCTGCTTATCATTGCAGGAAACTGCTTAATATCAACATAATGTACAAAATCTATTATAAAGAGGGGAGGTCTTTTATTTGCCCAGCATACTGTCTTGGAACTATCAGTGCTTTCCCACTTGGTTAAAAGCTATAGAAAGAATTTTTTTCCTGTCAGGAAATTGTAGCAATTTCAGTGACTTATCTATATACACATCTTTCACTAACTTATACAGTCCATTAAAAGCTCATCTTAGAAATACTGAACATTTCTGTGAAGAGTTTTATTCCTTTTGTAATTCTGGATCACTGGAATTCTTACCTATAACTTCACCTACTGAAGCAATTAATATGTTTTCAGCTTAGGGCTATCCGCCACCAAAAAACTATTTCTTTAATCTCATGGCAAATTGAGTCATGAGATAACCAGTAGCTGTTCACCAACAGCTGTGGGAGGGGGAACAAATAATTGAAGAACACAGTGGTTTTGATTGTAAAGGCAGAGTGTGTCCCAACATTCTTTTTTATTCCAACTTACATAATGGATAAGCAAAGTTTCATACATATAGGTTACTTTTAATCTTGGACTTTGCCTATTGCTTATTTGCTGTTTTTCCTTTATTACTGTTTTAGGTATGTATCTACATGATCATACGTATTAATGAAGATTTTTGACACAAGTACCATAAAAAGTATTTGTGACAAATGTGTTGTCAGTAACAATACAATAAAATGGATTAAACCTGTTGTAATCCCTTAAAGGAAGTAAATGCCTTACTGAACAAGCATCTTGAAACAAATTTAAGGAAGATTAGGTTATTAATTCCCCCTAAATCTTAATTTAAATTGATTATTTTAAATTGGTTTGAAAATCAGATGCATAACCATAATTTGTATAGCTGATACACCCAATTCAGAGACAATAATTTATTTGTACTTAAACATTAGTTGCTTTGGCAGTCTTAATATCTATAGACAATGTAACAGATATGGAGAATGAAAAAAAAGAGTCACGTTTTCTCTTTTTTTTTTTAACAGGGTGTTTTCTTAAGGCAACTTTAGCTCATCCACTAAAAAAAGAATCATCTTTTCTGTGGCTAGTAGTGTAATTAAAGGTACTAATTTCCATAGAGAAAAAATATAAATATAAATATAATTTTTATATTTTTATATATATGTAAAATTTGAGCTATTGGGAATTCACAGTCCCATCAGTTCCTTGTGTGTTGAAAATATTCTTCAGAAAAAGAAATTCTTTCTAAGGCTGTCTAGTCCTCATCCAAGATTTTACATAATCATTCTAATGTGTCATGTAAAACCAACTGCATGCAAAGAAAATGGAGGCACTGGTGCTGCAGCCGGACCTGTGAATGCACTACAGTGATATCTGGGAGAAGTTGGACAAGATCCATTTGCTCTGCAGCCCCGATTCCAGGGTCTAAGCCCCAACACTAATGATGTACTTTAGAAATAGTGAACTTGCCAGAGTACCAATGCCTGGTAATTGGTATATGTGCCAATTCCTATTAAACGTATAAATGATTGCACATCACAGCACACAAAACTTCCTTTTAGAAGGAAGTCCAAGCATTGTAGCAGTGGATTATTTCTCTTATGATAAAACTGCAAGATCTAGAGAAAACTTTCAGCAAATCTCTTTAAAATGTATAAAACAGTTCCAAGGTTAGTGAAATGGTGGTGTTGGGATGCTTTGCTGAAGTCTGATAATCTCACTTCTGCAATTCATGGCATGTGGTATTCTTTCTGTAAGAGTATTTAATGAAAAAAGTGTGCCAATATTCCTCCTCTAATCAAGAAGTTTCAGTTCTTAAGCAACAGCAGAAAACAACATATAGACCATTAGTCAGTCTTGCAAATTCCTCATGAGCAACAGGATTTTAGCCAGGATTTGACTGGTTTCTGTCTCAGTGCCTAGACCAGCCTATCCATGAGAAAAACGCTTGGATAGACTGTCATCTCCATTGCTGTCCCTGCTGAGGTGTGAGCAGCCAGGGTGCTGCTGAGAAGGAAACACAGCTCCTCTGTACCCTCAAGCAGGGCAACCCTTCACTCAGGAGTGGGGCACAGCAAAGACCCAGCAGCCCAGAGTGACTTCAGCTCCCCTTTGTGGTCCATGAACAAGGGAAAGAGTTCCATGTGCAACCCTTTTCCTCTCATTCAGCATCAAGTGGAGGGAGAAGGAGCCCAGTTACAGCACCTGCAGCAGCCCCCTGCCCTTCCCAGTCTGGTGGAGAGGGGAGAAGCCTGGGACAACTCACTCGGCTCTCAAACTGTGTGAGCTGTGCACATGCATCGAACCAAGTCTTTCTCCAAGAAATACTGCCTTCTTAAAATTTAGGCATGGCCTAATCAAAGTCCCATTAACACTAAACAGGACACATACGAGCAATTTTTAAATGCTGTTTCACCAGTCTAAAATAGAAAATGAAGCAACAACAACAACATAAATCCAAATTCTTCTCTTGCACAAAATACAAAACTTATGTCGAACTGCTACTAAGAATCAGCTGACTTTACATCTTGCTATCTCTGAACAATCAGTATTATTTTCGATTTAGGTTTTTCTTTTTTTTTATGTGCTGCTGACAAGCCGTCTTCTAGCTGCCTACACTTGTAGGACATATCAGTCCTTAGCTAACAGAGATCAGTTGCAAACATGAAGCTATGTTTACAGACAGAGTGACAACAACAGACATTCTTCTGTTGATGACTCTTGTCAAATGTAGCGGTTATTATATTTGAACAACTTTAAACAAAAGAAGCAAATGAAACATTTAGGTTTTGTTAATTCAGAACAATTACTAGGTGGTATTCTGTTGCCTGTTTTGTAATCAGAAAGGAAAAATAAAAGTAGTTGAGTTCAGCCTCCATTTTCCAATTTTCAGAGGAAGCATCATTTGAATATGGGAGCCAGCATCCACAGTGCAGACTCGGAGCTGCTGTTCTTCTGGGTGAGGTATGTGGGGGGGCCAGGCCAATGCAGCTGTTCTTGCCCTTTACTACAGCTGATGTAGCAAATCAGGATGCACTGGAAATAAATCCCTGCCCCTGCAAAATGGACACACCAATGTGTGTCCATTGGTGCCAGATGGCTGGACACACCCATTTTGGAAACTAGAACTGGTCTTCAAGCTGTTAATTGGCTACCACTCGCCTCCAGTATTCCTTAAAATTTTGCAAAGTATTTTTTGTTTTGCTGTTGTTTTGGTAAATTAAAACCAACATACAAGTGATAGCTATTGCTCTGAGTCATCACTTCAGCGTGGCCAATATTATGACAGTGGACACACGAGAACTTCATATGCTCTTAAATATCCTTATGCTCCATTCTGTGACCAAAGGGGCCCAGCCCAAGCCCTACTCCTCCTTTTCCATTTTACTGCACATTTCCAAACTAAATGCTGAAGCAGGGCCTTTGCTCATGCAGTGGAGAAGGACTGTAGCAAAAGCAGGTAACACTGGCAGCACTAAGAAAATCGTGATGGCTCCAGCTCTGGTTTGTGCTGCTTGCTCTCCACCAGTGTGAACTGCTCAGGTCTGAGCTCAGCACAGGTGGGGGGCAAAACTACAACTACAACTACAACAACAACAACAACAACAACAACAACAACTACTACTACTACTACTACTGCTACTGCTACTGCTGCTACTACTACTACTACTACTACTCCAACAGTTGGCTTGCCTCTCCCTAATAATTTCCCAAACTCTTTCACTCAAAAGCCTTAATAGTAGCAAGTGATGGTACATAACCACATTGTTTATGGTTCAGGATCATGAAAAGATCTATGTAGCAGTGTTTAAACTATGTGAAATTAATGCTAGATTCTCATATTTATTCTCAACTTGACTGTTGAGAGCTATGGAAATGTTGAACATTGTCAGCATAATCTTAATTTCCTAAATCTGATTGGTATATATGAAGTCTACTCTCTTACTGAGCACTCCAAAAAAGTAAATGTGAATATTTTCATTGATTTCAAGGCAAATTTAATTAGGCTACTTTTCACCAAAACAACTTCTCAGATTATACCCACTGATTTTAAACCCAAGATTGCAGATTCTCATTTTCTCCATCTTTTTAATTAATAGGATTATAGACTTATTTCTTCAAAATAGATAATTCGGGGATAACCCAAAGGGTTGGATACACTTTTCATTTTACATATAAATTAATACTTTAGGAAGAAAGACCAAAAATAACCTGTACATAAACTTGCTGAAGTCAGTACACAAATTTCTCGGAACTGATCTTATTTGTCTAAGCTTCCTTTTAATCCAGGACTGAACACTTGCACAGAAAATGTGAGTGCTGCCGAAATGCTACATCCAGATATTATTCCAAAAGTCCATGATCAGCTGTCATTTTGACTTCCACAACTGTTTCTCAACCCCTGCCTTCTCCTATTGCTGTCTGGCACTTGGTCATATCTCTTCGCCTGGATACGTTAGATAGACCCAGAGTGCTACAAGCAACACCAGCTTCATTCTTATTTAGTGGCTTTAGTTTTGTCACTGTGTAGAGCAATATGATCATGCTTGCTTCTGAATCCTGCTGCAGGATTCAAATTGAGAATGCCTGAGCATTTCTGAAAGGCATCATTACCCATCATTTCCATCCGCACTTATAGCAGTGCTGTACGTATTCAGAATCCTAGAGGAAGGTTTCCATTTGCAGACCAAGCCTACCATGCCAATTTTATCCAGCTATTGCAAGCCCAATTGAAAGTGCAGTAATAAAAAGTCACAAGAGATATTTTCATTGAAAACGTGAGGGATTTTGGTTAAAATCTTTGAGTATTAGGAATCCACATTGGGCCATGCCCAGAAATCTTTTTATATGGTGATTTCCAAGATGCATGCATTATTGTGAGCACATGGTATGTAAATGCATTGGGCTGCTTAATAAGCATTCACTGACACACATCTGCAGCTTTGCTAATGTACCTTTTATTCCTATGTGGTTGTCAAGGAAACAGGTTATGGCCCAGTATTCTGTCTAAAATGTACTGAGCAAGTGTTCTATGATAATTTACTTAAAATAGGGACAACTTGGGTTTCGTAGCTCATTGCTTCTGTAAATGCAGGTAACCTGAATTTATCTAATTGTAATGTTTCACTGATTAGTTTAAACAACCAATGCCATTTTATTGTCTCTTAAAATCCATTACATTTTCTATGCCACATAACATTGCATATTAAAAGTAAATTTAATTACAGAAAACATTTTGAGATATTCTAGAAAATAAAGAGGACTTTTTGGCTTGTGAGGTTGTGCTTTTTTGGTTCTTTTAAAAATTTGATTCTTTACCATACATTCTGCCTAGTGACCTTAATTACTTATTTCAATTTAGAGATAGCAAAGTGAGACTGAGTCTGATGAAACGAAGCATTTCCTACCAAAATTTGTGCAAATAGTGCCACTGAAATCTGTGGGATTTCTCCCTTTCTTACACTCTTTGGTACCAAGGACCACATTAAAAATTAATGAATTAATCAGAATTTCACTGATTCATTCAATACAAGTATATCTTAAATCTAACGCACAGATACCAGGCATACTTATACTAACCAAGATTATTATTGGGCATTCACAATAAGAAAAAAGGAAACGGCTAATATTTCAAAAAGCTGTGCAAAATGTGAGCTGTTATTTTGAAATATCCTTTGTGATTATTTATCTCAGTGCTATACCTGAATCTACAAACTGCTCTTTCCAGCTCATGAATCAAGAGGCTTTTAACTGTCTCTGATTAAAGTCATGTATAAAGGTAGAGATTCTATGAACTACACCCAGCTTGACCAATACAACAGTGTCAGAAACATGCACTGGCACTGAGAGTTCCTCTGCCTTTCCTGTGTGGACAGGTTTGTAATGAACACTCATGACTGGGATCCAGAGCTAACATTCTGGCATGCTCAGGAGGTTTGTGTGCCTACCAATATGTTTGGTTTGTACAGATCACTGGAGGCTGTAACAACCTGTTTCAAAAACTATTCTGTCTGATTTTGTTTGTCCAACCTCTACGGCAACAGAAATCCAGTAGGAACTGGAAAAATCCAATAGTATAGACATGAGAATAAAGCAATGAGGTACCGTAGTGAGAACAAATCTTAAATTATTGTAATAAATTAGAAATTAACAGAAAATATACCCAGGTGATGCAGTGGTGATGGTGTTAAATAATTTAGCTCTATTTCTATGTGAGATTACCCCATAAACTTACCCACCTAAAATCAGGTTGTTCTTCTGTTAGAGTCTTTTAAAAGTGGTATAGACAGGTATTTTCAGCAAAACCATCTCAGTAATTTTGTGAACTGTGTGGCTACAGTGTATCGGCCTGCAAAGGGAAAAATCCAAATTTAATGACTGAATTATTAGCTGAGTAGTAATTTCCACATACATTGCGTAATTCATCAGAATTTTCCCTGGCGTGCTGTAGGGCTCCAAATCTACATCTGGGAGTTTTAGAACACACAGCAATAAACGGGTAGCATCAACCAAACTTCTGCTGCATTGTTTTATTATGGTTTAACCTGTGTTGTGCAGACTGGACATGATACGTTCTAGACAGAAATGTGAGGATGTTTTCAAGTTTAAGGTAATTATTTTGAAAGACATTTTCTTTCTCCTCTTTCTCTTCCACCACTTTTCTTTTGATCTCTCTTGTCACAGATATCACTACAGTATCTGTGATAATGACATTTCTAGGCAGCTCTTGTTCTCTGGAATACACTTCCTGTATTTCTGTGCTTAAATGATTATTCATCACTGTCAAACATCCTAATTTTATTTGTGTGTATCAAACATCCTAAAAAGGTTTTCCCGTAACAGTATAAAAATTATGCGGAACCAGGTTTTGTTTCGAAGGTATTGAAAAAAATTAAATTGTTCCATAGAGAAATTGCAAAATCATGCAGATAAGGCCTTATGACTCAGCTGATAGGCATTCATACAGCAGCAAGTATGGAGCAGCAATTAAGAATACATAGCTCCATCCTCCATTTGCAAATACACCATATGCTCTTAGCAATAACATTGCACAGGAAATACAGGATCCATTACTTTGGCTTGAAAAGGTAAGAAGGTGAGCTAATTCTTTTTGTTGTTGTTGGTTTAACCTTGTACATTTTTAGTATATGTTATTTGAATAAGAAATCTGTAGCTCACATCTGCCCTTAACAAAGGCCAGAATGAAAGAAAATTGGAATAAGTCATTATTATTACCTCAAATTCCAATAAAGGCATATTTATAAATGACCCAAAATATGATAAACAGGAAGCTTAAACATCATGTTTGGAGGAATCCAACAGAAAAAAATCTTACCAAAGCTAGATTTTCCAGATTTGGTAATACTGGAATTCAAATACAGTATTATCCATAATAAAGCCCTTTTAATACTTAGTAAAGCAATTTATGTGATAAAGCAAACCAGACACTAGATACCTCAAATGGGTTAATTGGTACCTGTTCATTACTAGCAGAATCTGTTTAATAGTCTGACAAATATTATCTGAACACAGCTAGTTTCCCACTGAGAGACTTGCAGTTTCAAATCAAAATGAAGTTTAGAGGCAGAAGTAACCTTAATTAGAAAGACCATTGAAAAACAAGTAGGACAGTGTCCAAGTGAATAATTTTTTTGTTTGATTTCATTTTTACTCATGCTTTGTTTAGATTTTCTGTTAGGCAGAAATGGAATTTGCATGGATGAAAGAATAAATTCCAATTATAAAAAGGGTGGTTCAGTGTCAACAATTAGACTTCTATGACAAAACTGACCCCCCCCCGCAACCCACAACAAAATAAACCCAAAAACCCTAACAGGCCCCTCTGACAATAACATTTGGAGGCTGTGCTGGAGGTGGGAAAAACTGCACCTGTTCCTCCATGCCCTGGTTAGACCCCTCAGCCAAAGAATAAAAGGGATGAAGTTTACAGAAGATTTTTTTATGGCACCTCTGGCTATAACATTCTGACACTCTGCATTAGCTGGATGTAGGTGCCACTGAAATACATACAGCAACCCACGTATAACAGTCAAACTGGAAACAGCTTGCTAATTACCGGACTCCTCCTAAATTAAGAAATCCGATTCTTTCACTAGAAGAAATTACCATTCGCAGGCTGCCAATGAGTTTCTCCAGACTCACAAAAGCACCTGAGTTCAGTCATATTCATTACAAGATGACTTGCACCCCTTAACAAAAAGCAAATCTGCAAATGGATTTAAAACAACCATAGGAAATGTGCTCATGTTATGGAGCTACTTTTTAAAAATGCCTTGAGTGGGCATGTTTAAACACACAGATATAATAAAAACAGTTTCTTGCTAAGTGCCCCATCTTTTCTAAAGATAAGTATCAGAGGCAGTAAATAGATTCGACATAGCATTTGCTCGTCATTTCCTTTAAAAATAACCACACAAGAAATAAACAAAGAAATGCGCTTTCTTACTACATTTAATGGTGCCCTCCACATTAACATTTTAAACAGGAAAACAATCAGCAGAAGCAAGCTACTGGAGATAAATCAAATTACAAAAAAAATGCAGGCTTTAATACGTCACTTGAGATATGCTGTCTGTTACATTTTCAGTTCTGCTTCTTTAGGTGGAAAAGAGGAATACTGGAGTGCATTAAATTATTCTTATAATTATGAATCAAATGGTTTTATTGTCATCATTAAGGATTTACCTATTACAACATATGACAAGTCATATTCCTGAACAGATACACTCTGCTCATTTGGAATGCACTGAACTGGTATATTTAGAAGTAAACGAGAATTAGTTTAATATTACTCATACTGTCAAGGCTATTATTGATAATTAGCTGTGCTTCTAAATACCGCCTCTGCATTCACTTTCAGTGCTGAGTCTTCTTCCACACAGAATATACTCAGTCATTGTAAAGTCAAGGACATGAAAGGAAAATGGCTTCCCTGCTGCAAAAGTCTCATTGCAGTAGTGAGAATTTCTCAAGTCTCGTACAAAGGGCATCAACGAAGAGATACACTATGCTATAAGCTCAGTGGAGACATTCAGTAACATCTGATCTGTATAGGCAGTTACCTGTGGTATACATAATATTTAACTTTACTGGCACTGTAAAAAATATTAGCTAAAAATAGAAATAAAGAATTATAATACTTAAATTTTGCAAAATCTATAAGGTCTGCAAATTACCACAGACAACAAGTGAGCTTATTCTCTAAAGGCTTGTTTAAGGTCTGAAAGGAGTTCTTTTGCAGTATGCTTAAAGACGGTTCTTTACCTGAACTTCAGAAGGGTCCACTATTTAGAGAAAGGTTTATTAGCATTACTGTGGCTGAATTCAGCAAAGTTGAAAGAAGGTTTAAACCTTCTGATTCTCTACATTTGTCCCCTGCTAAATGTTTTAGTGATATTTTTATACTTGTGATGATAATAAAACGATTACTTTATATACACACAGTACAAACCTTGACCTACATGCAAGACTGGGCTAAATTAAAAAAGAATCCAGGGTACGTTTCTGAGAACAACCAATGCAAACCAGAAAAAAACTGGTTTTTGTGTGTACAGCTTTATAAACATGGCATCGTTTAAGACCTGATAGCCACATGGAAACGTAAAGTGAGATCACATTCTCAGAACTAAGAGGAAACTACTGCGACATTTCCATTTGCATTGAGATATTGCTATTAAAAAGAATAACATCTTTCTACATCTCTACCACTAAAGCTTTTTAAAGGATTTGGTTGCCAAGGAAACTGGTTCTGGCCCAGTATTAATCAGAAAGAAATATATTATAAAAGTTGGTGTAAGTAATACAGTACTCATAATTATTGTTATTCTTTATGCTCAAATTCAGGTTTTTGTACTTAAGGCTGTTAAGTTTTTATTTCATAATTTTTTTTGTGTGAAGTAAAACACATTTCAGTGAACTGATACTCAGTTTAAGCTGACAGGGCCATCTCTATCAATGTCTCTCTTTAAAGTTCTCCTACCTTTAAATAACAAGAAATACTGCAGTTTTATGTTTGTAGCCAATACTAAAAATGTAAGCATTAAAGCATATTATTCTTTATTAAATGTTTCGCACAAAACACAAAACCGCTTACAACAGAATTTAAATATTTTTCTTTTTTCTAATCTTCCTCAATTTTTATTTCTGCGTTTTAGCTGCAAGTTTAGTAATGCTTATAGTCAGCTTTAAAATGTAATGGAATCAATAGGCTTTTCAAAAATTCTTTTGTTGCATAAGCGTTGCCACGCCCTTAGTACATATGATTATTTTAACAGACATGATTGTTCCACTTTCACCATAGATTTAAAAAAAAACAGATAAGAGTAATTGTCATGCCAATATGTGAAGCCAACAATTTAATATTGGTTGTTTTCATTAACAGTTTAGTACATTTTAAAATTGAAAGCTACATTCCAAAGCCCATTTCATGTTCTTGCAACACTGACCAAGAAAACAGTAAAACATGCAAATCTCAACCTACCTGTGTGTACCATTTAGAGCAGTGTTAACATGGCAAGGCACCCAGCCATTTTTATGTAAAGCGATGGAGATAAGTTCTGTTCTTGGTCTTCTTGATAATTTTTTAGAAGCAGTTCTCAAAATTCAGATGGGAAGCAGCTTGAATAGACCGTGAGCAGGAGAACTGCGTTTATCAACAGGGAAAGCAGGAGTGGGAAAAAAAAGTCCTCATCCAAGGTTTTCCGAAACTGCAAAACAAGGTTGGCTTTTTTTTTTTTCCTCCTCCTCAGAGGCTTCAAAGCTTGAAGCTGACCACTGCAAAGGCCACTTGTCACATTTACTGAAAATCAACCTATTGATATCACAGCTGAAAATATAAACTCGACAACCAAAGCCCATTGCACAACGTGGACTGCGTAAGAGTTAAAAATAGATTCGACGTGCCTCCTACCTGCATAATAACTATGTAAGTTTCAAGTGCTTTAATTCGATATTCACATTAATTAACAATACAATATACATTATTTAAACTACAGTAAATGCAAGGAAAAAAAGGGTGACACCATCTGGAAGCACAGTTTGCTTTTTTTTTCCTTTCCGAGGGCTAATAATGTAGTTTGAATGTGATGACAAGCTAACAGCTCACCACATTGCAAATGAAAAAAGAATTTTTAAGGTGATGCTCAAATATCTAAGCCTGTGATGAAGCACAAACCAGTCTTCACTACTGCATGACATGGCACACAGACCATTTACATACTCACATTTGAGATACTAGGCACAGTATAATGAATTCAATACACAGCATGCAGAGAGCAACGTTAATCCTGCCTGCCATTTTAGGCTTGCAGGAGTAAGATACATACTGCAGCACAGCTCTGGTAAGGGAGGAGGCAGGGGACAGCTCACCTTAAATGCAGTATCTGATTAATGTTGTAAGTGACATTGCGTATCAGCTACAGAGTCTTGGTTCAACTGGGTGGGAGGGAACAAAGAAAATTGTCATCAACTGGTGATGCAAGATGAGCTCCAGTCACTAACACTGTTAGCAAACTCCAAATTCTACAACGATACAGTGGTAGGCATTTCAAACTCTTATCAAAATCTCCTTGTGCAATGGCTGAGTCGCCTGCCGAGGAAAACAAAACAGTCTTCTTGCTTATTGGAGAAACGCTGCATCCACTACAGCAACATCCTCTCGATGCAGAAAGATTTCACGTCGCACATATTAAATCCTGGATGCATTTCCTGTGCCTTCTTAATTTTTAAGTTTCAGTATTAAAAAATAAAATTAAAAGGCAATGATAGCAAAAATAATATAGCTAAAGGTCTAATGTTCAGACAAATAAAAGATTTCTTTTTCTCTCCTTTCTGTTTTCTCTCTTTTACAGTCCATCAAAATCCTGAGCAGTATTGACAAACCACACGAGCACCGGGTCTGACTGCATGATCAGCTGTCTGTGTCTACGCTACACCCTGTTAACCACAAGCAGTGTTAGAGCTAAATATATCTGCAATGCAGAAACAGTAGGTGCTATGTAGTATGCAATTCTGATTAGTTTTAAGATATTTTTCTATCTTCAGATAAAACAAATAAAACAAAATTTGCTGCTGATCTCTGTCAAGCATGGTATCTGTCAGACCTACAGAATATAAAAGCTATCCTAAGTACACTGACCTAGATAACACTAAGAAGACTTAAGCAGTGTGCAAGCATACTCACTGTCAAAGCAAGGAAAACGAAACAATGATTGTCTAATCAAACTGAAAGCAACAACTCACTACCACAGTATAAATTCCAAAATGCTACGTACTGTATATGCACATCTCATGTTATTGGAAGACGCAAAGCTCCTTTGTGTTTTTTTTTTTTCTCGGCGGCTTTTCTTAGCTACGGTTGCACAATGACATTCTGACATCATGGAGGTCAATGCAGATACTAAAGTGCTGTCGTCTTTAAGAAAAAAAATTGAAATATAAAACCATAGCTGCAAAAATAATAATAATGATAATTAAAAATTTCACATCACCTACTTAATGTCTTTCCATTACCATCTGAGATTAATAGCATGCACGTTGTTCAGCTGCATACGTTAAATTGGTATCACCCTCTGCAGAGACTGCAAGAGTAATTGTGGGAATTACATTTTTGTAAATGTCAAAAAAGGGTTATTATCTGGAAGACTTAAAAATAAAATATTTTGCATGTATAATGAAAAATATGCAAAGAGAAAAGCATCAAAAACTGCCAATCTGATTTTTAAAAAAAAATGCCTAATAAGCAAAACTGGTGCTATTTTCATTATCCTCTGTCTCTAAAGGGAGAATGAGAGAACCATGCTGCAGCTTACTGTAACCTGAGTTACCTTTCCAGACGGCTAAACCATCAGGTGAGGTAAAAAACCCATAAGATCTACCTGTTTAGAGAGATAAATGCCCCCCCCCCCAATGTCGGTGCCTTCTCTCAGCTCTTTATCTCTCTACCTGCAAATACTGCAAGATGAGACCCAGCACAAGAACAGAACCATGAAGTTTAACGTGTTGGTCCTAAAAATATTCCACAGAAAGATTTCTTCAAGTAACCATTCTTTGCCATATGTGTAAGTAAATCTAGATGGTTTCTGACCAGCTGCAGAAATAACCAGCTCCTTGTGAGGCCAGATTTGTTCAGATTTATCCGCTAGTTTCATTTGACCTGCCAATATGGCTGAGGAAGAAAGCAGCCAAATTTTCAAAGACATATTCTTTCCCTAGGAACCTGTGTACCTGATGATTTTTTTCTCCAAAAGAGCACCTCTTTTTAAAAGCAAAGGCTAATACCAAGTATTGTATTAAATCAGAAAATGTTGCACAGCAAAAACTAGGCTGCTGCACGCATGTATTCACTTCTTTTCAAAAAATAGGCAATCTGATTTTGCTTTTTTCGCTCCTTCTTTCTTTTTTAATGATTAAAGAGGTATCTGTTTAATTTGGAGGATTTTCTTTGGGAAGTGATTTGGCATTTTGTTCTCTTTCATTTTAAAGGCTGGGAATGAGATGTTCCTAACAGTCAGTGCTTTAAAATATTCAGAATCCCCTTCCATAAATAGCACATCTGTCACAGAAAGGGAATCCAGCCAACAGAAAGGCAGATCAGACCAGCAAAAACAACTGCTATTCCAATGCATGATTACGAAATAAGTTTGGATTTCAGCAAGCCTTTATTTAGATTTTTTGTTTGTTTTGAGCTTTTTAAAGTATGACCTGTCTGATTATATAGATGCCACCAATATATCAAATTTAAGAAGGTTAAATATGTATTTATTTTGAGAGTTTCTTTATGCTCATCTCTCAGTCAAATGTATATTGTCATGTTGGTTTGAAGCCATGGCAAAGTTCCTGTAGACTTCAAGAATGGAAGATGTGGGCTATATGGAGCAGTGTGTTAAAGTATGATATTATTATTTCAAGCAAGAAGCAAATGGTAGTTTTGTTTAAAGACAACGATTTCCAGCAAAAGACTGATTTCAGTGTAGTCTCATAATATCTGTTCCTGCATTCTGGAAGACAGCATTCTCATTCACCCAGAGAAGTAGTGCTCTGGGACAGACACAACAAGGTGATTTGGGTTGTGTGATTTAGGAAACATTAAAAACCTGCTGGAAGTGAACACATCAGCAGAATAAACATCTCACAGTGAACAGGGAAGTGAGCTTGTCCAAATCTTCATGCATACGTCTTGCTTTAATGGGCCATTTTCAGTGCTTAGTAATAGTTTTGCAGGCTTAGATTTGCAAATATTTTGCTTCAGACTCAACATCATTTCAGCTCAGAAATAAGTTTCTAAGTCATTCTACAGTTGCACAATACATGCCATAGTAAATAAATAAATTCTAAAAATTGCACTTGGATGTTGCACAAAGTAAGTCAAATTTTCAAGGTTGACATATATTAATACTGTATGTTACTTGTCAGTCAGCAACTTGGATTTAAGTCTAACGTGATTTGTGCCAAAACTGTTAGAGTCCCAAGGCACTGTCTCACTTGATTCCTTACTTCAAAATTCCCTGCCTCTGCTGGGTCAGGACTCTCTCTAGCCATGCTATAAGCTTGTGTTGGTTCTGTATTCAATCAGCTTAAAGTGAGCCGGTTTCAAGTATCCACACTGGATCTCAAAGGCTATTTGTGCTCCAGCCTTTCCCACTTTCAAGCATCCTACTTGTAAACATGCTTCCTCTTCCTTTATTTATCACCACTCAAGTGCAACATCTTATCTCTCCTCACATACTATAGCTTATCAAAGCTGGTGAGGAATGAGGAGTTCTGACATCACTCTATATTGAGCCCCTCCTTGTGGTATATGGTTTTTTAGAGGAAACATCCTAGTCCTCCACATCGATTGTTTAGCAAAAGGAGATAGAGTGTGAAAAGAAAGACTCACTTGAAGTCCCTAAAACTGTACTGATTTTTGTCTCAAAGGGATGAAATCAGCCCCAACCCTCAAGAAACTGTAGCTAAATGTTTGGTGATATCATCCCTGCAAAGCAATGACAAGGGGACATGAAGCACAGCTGGGAATCCCGGGTGGGTGTTTCTAAAAGGGCATTCCAGAACTGGCTACAGCCTTTCAGCAAACCTGTTCTTGGAATGACTCCTTCAGCCTCTGAATTTAGCTGCATTAATTACATTTGTCTCTTCATTCCACTAGTGCCATTGCATAAAACACATTATTGATGAGCACTCACAAAACAAAAAACCCACACCTTTTATCATTAACTAAAATTTTCTGACCTAGCACACTCAGGAAAGCATCCATATACCCAGACACTGGGCCTAGTAATTAACCTGCTGCTCAAATGCCTTTCATCCAAGCTCCTACTGCTACATCCTACATGAAGAAGCTGCCTTCTTCAGTACTGAAACCTCCACTAGATGTTGTTGGGATGTAGAAAACAAGGTGGGGGGAGGGAAAAAAAGGACTAATGGTAAGAATCTCCAGAGTTTGCCTTGCCAGAGCCAAAGTAAAGCACATTTATGCCTGATCCGGCCAACGTGCCCTGGGCTTCCTTCTGTGTTCACATCTAGCTTAAATTGCCCCAAGGATACAGGCTAAGTTGAGTGCTGACAGTTTTCCCAGACTTTCCCACAATTCCTTCTGTGTCTCTGTATGGCTACAAGGTCTTCCATTATTTGCTGGGACAGAAAACAGTTGTTCTTTGTTGTTCCTATGAATGACTTACACACCTTCATTTCTAAATGTCACACTCATATAAACAGGCCATCAAAAATAATACCTAAGTTATCTAAGATGCAAGTTTAGACTGCTGCTGTTCCTGTTAGATGGGGGTTTTCCAGCTGAATTAATAGAAAGGCATTTAAAGGTGATACCTTTTATAAAAGGCAAGTACTGAGAATCTAGAAAAATAGCAAGTATCTGAATATTATGAAATGTATTCAGATACTCCATTGTATCAATGTGTTATGAATATGCATTAGGAAAAGCACAGGCTTTCCTACACTGAAGGATCGCAGACAAGTCATGTATTAAGATACACTGAGGTGCTGGATGTTTCTTTGTGAAATGCTTCTAATAGCCACTTATAGTCTAGTACTCTATAAATGATAAAATCTTTAAGGATGGAACACCTGAGATTCACCGTAAACAAATGGCAAAGAGAATGTCTTAAAAAAACTGTAGAACCATCCATTGAATCTCAAGAAAATGATACCTTTACAGATACTTGCACTCACCTTTACAGGTTGTATTTCTGTATAACATGACACTCACAGTAATTAGCAATAACAAGTGGCTTTGTCTTGGTTTTTCTCTGAATAGTGCTTTAATTACTGATGAGCATGGTCTTTCCATCTGATTCTACCTCCTAAGGCCCTACTTGCTTTCTAAACTGCTGCCAGACGCTATGACAGAAGTTTCAAATTTCTGTCTCTTATCACTCCTGGCTAATTCACCTGATTAGTGAATGTAGGTATTGCATTTTTATCAAATTCACTATGTCCTTACCAATTTTATTTTTCTCTGTATAAAACAGCACAACTTGCTTGTGTGGATCAGCTCGTCCATGTTCACATCACCTATTTCTTCCAGTTTCAAGGGGCAAACTTTTCTTTTAGAGAGTAACAGACTCGAAGATTGGATAGGGAAAGAGGCTTCACTCAGCCACATAAAATCCTGCAGAGAGATTACAGTCATTTTATCTGAATTATCCTTGGTAATACTAGACAGCAGACAAGAAGGGCAATAAAAATTAGGTTGGAAAGGACTTGGTTGGAAAAAAAGGAAGTTTCTCAAAGTAGTCAACATGAAATCTATTCAGTCATTTTACATTTTCAAATCATCAAAAAAATTCTTTTAAAAGCACATGATTAAAGATACTTCTGGAACATGAGACTTTCAGAAGAACTAGTCTGTGAAAATTATCTCAATTATTGTATGGGTTTTTTTCCCATAAAGCTTTAGTAGGGACTGTCCAGCTATTTTGAAGAACAAACAAGATGAGAATAACACACATTTCTCATTATTAAAAATAGTAAGAAATCACTTGTGAATAATGCAAGTACTGGAAGAAGCAGGGGTATGAAGCTGACCTATGTCAGCAGAAGAGAAAATACTTGAAGTCCCACAAAAGCTGTTTAGCATCTGATAAAATACAATGTCACATAACAGGACACAGTAATCTCACTGCTTAAAACCCATGTGTAGAGATGACTGCCTCAATGCTCCAAATAATCTTACAAATGTAGAACCAATGTAGAACCAACAAATCCATTTCAGGCTCACATGCTAAGCTTAGCTGTCCAATATGCTGCTAAATGTGGGCTGCTCTTTGAGGCCAGTAGATCTAAAATAATTTCTCACAATTAGTTCAGTTGTGAAGCTTGTTCCTTCATTTCTTCCTCTGCTCCTGACAAATGGGAGGGGAGTTCTAAGCCTTTGTCTTCCAACTGTGAACCTGGTGTGTAACCAAGACCCCAGAGCATTAACGATGAACCCAGATCATTTCCTCCAATGGTACAGAGTGAGATTTGTCTACTCCCACTCTCTTCTGCTGCCATAATTTCCACAGCTATGACTATTTTTTGTCCTGACCAGACAGGTACCTCATTTTTAAAAAGTTGTTCTACAAATCACAGCTCTCTGCAGTCTGAACTAGTTCAACCAGAACTGAGGTCAGTGTAAACGAGGGCCTGTTTAAAAAGCTTTCAGTCCCAGGTCAGTTACAGAATTACATAATTTCTCTCTGCACAAACTCCACAGCTCTTCCATTTGCAGAACTGAAACTGTTCTGATGGTTGAATGAGTAAGGAAGATAAATGGATACACTAACAGAAAGCTTTATCCCATTAAGTCCTTAGGAGTTTCAATGAAATTTTAGGAGCTGGTGAGCAATGGTAGTGCTTTGTTAGAGTGCCGAAGTACAAAAGGCTCTATTAACAATAATAATACACTTTTACAGCATGTTTTATCCAACAATCTCAGAGATCATTGCAAACATTAATTGAGCCTAACTATAGCCTATGATGAATTAGCATTATTATGTTAATTTTATGGATGGAAAGAGAAGAAGACAGAGAGGTTAAGTGATTCACTCAGGAATAGAACCCAGCACCACGTGCACAAGGGGGTTATCCCAACCAAGAATTGTTGACAGACTCCAAGTGGGAGACAGAATCCAAGTGGGATGTCAGATACAAATACTATAAAACACTCCCCAAACCATGACGTAATTGCTCTGAGGAAGTGCTCACCAGCAGGGAAGTAGTGTTGCTGTGAAGGTACAGCAGGTAAATTTCTTTCATTTGTTTGTTTACTTTGAACTCTCACTGGACCTTTGCAAGATGATTCGTAAGCACCAAGAATTTCTTACTGGTTATGTTGGTTTACTCAGGTACATATCTAAAAGAAGGAGAATATTTTAAATAATGGCCATGAGGCCTGAAGCAGTCATCTGTGTTATTCACATCAATTATGACTTCAAAGAAGAGGACAGCATGACTGTATCCACCTTCTTTGAAATACCATGCTGGATATAGAAAAGGGGACAAACCAGTTAAAATAATAAAATGTGCCTCCAAGTACCATTCCTGTTTCCTTCAATATTTTCAGCTCTTGGGAAAAAAAGAAAAACAACAACACAAACATTTAAAAGCTGTTTTGGCTTCTTTTTCTTATTGAATGTCCTGGAAAACACTTAATCTGGCACTCGTTAATCTTAGTCTGATTTAATGTAGCTCACAATAACAGGTACAACAAAGTTGCATCTTTACCAAGAGTCTGGGACTCTATTCCAGACAAAAATAATCCTTAGCCTTTCTTCCACCCTTTGTACCATTCATCATGTGCTACTTATTTAACATTGGTAGTTTGTTTCCTGTGCCTGCTTGGTTTACTACTCTTTCGACTGCCTTTTCAATTATTCCTAATGTCCATATTTGATACATTTTGAAACATTATCAGTTTCTAGATATCACAATCTTGATGCAAATGTGTCATGTTAGTCCCCCAAAAAATATTTTAATTAAGTCCTTAACACACTTGTCATCGTTAATAGCAGAAGAAAGTAAATGCTCTCTTGTGAATATCCAACAGGGAGTAACTAGTAATTAATGAAAGGTATTTTCCTCTACAACATACTGAAGAAATTTTTGGTGAGCACCATTTTCTCTTTTCATTAATCTTCTTAAAGGTTTCTTACCTGCTTATGCTGAATATGCCTTTTATTTGCTGGGCAGTTCCGGCTCTATCAGTTTATATGAAAACTTTCCCTTCCTCCTCATTTCATAAAAATTAAATTAGTGTAACATAGGAGCTGAACACTACAGATATAAGCAAATCAACTGCAGCACAAGCTTAGTCTCCATTTCCAGCTAACCACAATCTTCCCTGCCAGCAGTATGGTCAATGGTGGGAGCTTTATCCTGGAGATTTCACTTAGCGCCTTGAGGATTCCATAAATTAGCATCTTCTGAACACTGCTGGTTCAGATATACCAGTCATGACATTACTTCCATGCTGATTCTGACAAAAGATGACATTTGGAAAGAACAATCAAAACGCTGAGCAGTAGAAGAGCCCAAAACAACCAATCCGGACGGCAATAAAGGGGCTCAACCTCATATAATTGAACAGGCAGAGTCAGGCACAGAACATTTCTGTTTTGACCCTCTCCTTGTTCAATATGGGCTGAAAGTAAACCCTGAGCCCAGGACCTTTGGGTCTAGATGAATATTTTTGTTGCTTTGTGTACTTATTTAAGAAAGTCTGAACAACCACAGATGCATCTACATTGCGAGTTGCAGCATGTAAGTGCAGCAGCACCTTAATACCTGAGCTAGTTTGGGTAGTAACAGAAAAGAAGATAGACAATTGCTCACTTCAGCCTAGGCCAATCACACAGATTCCTGGGATCCTAGACCTGGTGGAATCACAGTAAAATCCCTAATCTTGGTGATCTTCCAGGTTTCCACAAACATTTGAGGCTGAAGCTGTGTCAGCCACTCTTCTCAACATGAGGTATTTGTTCTTGTTCCAGGTAAAGGGTTAAATCCATTCCTTCAAGAACCAACTGCATCACTTTTGTTTGTCCTGGTTCACTGCCTTGCTGTGCAAACACTTGTACTGGCACAGGGAAAAGGGGTGAGAACAAATACCTGTGCCTGGGGAAGTGGCGTGACTGCCTCTTTTGGGAAGCAGTTCCTGGAAGAACTGACACCACCTTCATTGTGCCTGCCACCTCTTAACACAGCCTTGTAATTCGTTTAAACTAGTAGGGGCCAGGCAGAGACCACACTGCTCCCAGTGCCTGGTCCTTGTCAAGGCTGGCTGCTCCCTAGGGACAGACAGAGATAGCAGCAAGCAGAGCAGGTGGCTCACCAGACACCCTCCTCCTGTCCTGAAGTCAGGGAGCAGGGCAGGCTAGGGGTGGTAGCCAGGGTCGAACCAGGTCATCAAGCAAATTCATGACAATGAAGCAGGTCCAAGAAGTCAGTCTGCAGGTGAAGGTCAGACACAATAATACAACCCTGTGACTGACAGGCAGGTCTGTGATGCCAGAGGAGAGCTGAAGTCAAGCCAGGAAGTGGTCCAGCCTTGGGATCCCCAGTCAGGACAACAGTGACAGGAGAGAGCCAAGGTCAGGCTGGGAAGTCAGTCCACAGGTCTGTGGCCACAACAGTCCACAATGCGCAGATCAAGAGGACCTACATATATAGGCACAGATATGGCTGTGGTAGAAATAGGTATTGAATGTAAACAGAGCCTCTGGGCCCATAGGTAGGGCTGTGGGGGAGGCCAATAAAGGCTTATTGGTGTCATCAGGGTCCCGACAGTTCTTATTGTTCCTCTTCCTTGTGTCCTATTCCTCCCACCCTCCTCATTCTAGCTTAGTACTTGTGAGGCTGTATGTGGAGTCAGACCAGCTCAGGAGGAAACCAGTCTGTGTGAACACCAGAACTGCTGCTGTGGAGGTGGCTGGAATGTGTAGCTCAGGGCTGAGAATCAATAGATGGTGGTACATGTGGCAGTGTGGTCTAAGTGAGGTCTCTGCCACTTGTGAAACTACACTCAGAGTCTTCTGGAATAGTATAGCTATGAATTTTCAGATTGCAATTGCCTCGTAATATAAGAGCAAGTGTATTGCAAGTGTCACTGCTCACAAACATCATTATAGAATTAATTTTTTAATTTATATAGCTCTACTAGGTGATCTATATGCAGCTGGACTAGATGGTTGTTTTGGGTCCTTCCCAGCTGAAATATTCTATCCTATAGACACAGCTGTGGATATATCTGCCTGCATGTACTAGAAGACAGTCACTGTGTCTAAGAGCATAGGCTGGGCTAGAAACATTAAAATAAAGGACAACCAGTCAGAAGGAAGAAGAAAGAGAAAAGGAAACAATGTCCTTTTTTTTTTTTTAAATCAGAGCTTGTTTTTTCTTTCCACACTCTGTGTAAAAACCCAGCAATGGAATGCAAATTAACATTAATGGGTTTTTTAAACAATAGCCTTTGTGTTCTGAACCACACTGACAAAACAGAACAATACAAAAAAAATTAAAAAAAAAAAAAAAAAATCTTTTTCCAGCAATGTGCAGACCAGTTTTGTTGGAAACATCTAACTGTAAGGGAATCTGTTTTGGAAAGTAATAATGTGAGTCCAACTTCTCTTTACTCAGTGGAGAATGTATTTCATTTTTTTCTCAAGCTGAATTTCAAACTGTTACATACATGCAAATTCCATGAAGTCAGTATGGTCCTGGGCTCTAGATCTAGGCAGCCAGGCTGAGCAGATACAAGCAAGGGCATAACTCGATTTCCAGGATTTTTGTTATCAATGAAAAATGCACTGAAAAGCACAGTGGTTCACTGTCAGAGACCTGACCACTCACTATGCTTGCAAATACAGAAAACAGGATGTATCACCTCAACCTATCACCTTTTGAGTTGAAGACACAGGGAGAATATTCATGATACTTCATGCCAGTTTTATTTCTGAGTAGGAACACTACAAGGTAAAAATACATGTAAAAGCATGCTTTCTCCTGAAAAAAATCTAAAATTTGGAAAACTAATCACATGATTGCAGTTACTGCTGGCAGATGTCAGCTCCTGTGGAAAAGAATTTATCTGCTGCCCTATTAAACTGCTGCGTAATCTCTATTTTGGTCCAATCACTGTTTTCAACCCCACATGTGTAAAATATTCCAACCTATCTTTACATGTGGGCAGAACCACATTACCTGAGAGACCTTCCTGGAAAGTGTTGAAAAGCTTTGCAGGACTGTACAACATCTGTCATGAAGGTGTCACAACTGAGTGGTCCGTTGGTATGTTGGCAGTGTTTGGCAGAGGTACTCCAAGTACAGCAAATTTGAGAGTTCATCTGCTCCAAGTGTGTCCCACTCCTGGGGAGAGGCTGGGCACAGCCTGCTGTGGTCCAGGACACCTCAAAGGGTCTCACTTAGGACCGCTGTTTATAGGGTTGCAGGAGTTGGCTTTAGTCATAATTTTCCATCCTGGCCACAATTAGGGTCAGTGACTTTCTTTGAAAGTTTGATAATAAAAATGTTATTCTGCTCAAGTTGTTATTCAAGCCCAAAAAGTAAATTTTCAAGGCTATTCTTTGAAAAACAGGAGCTGACAGAGTTTCTGGTAAGCTTAAGAGGAGTTTTGTCTAGGTGCTGTTCATCAAGGCCGAGGCTTAACGGGTGTTTCTGAGATGATAGTGTGGCCCGAGGAATGGGGGAGGATGCACCACCACAGAAGGCAACCTTGAAGATACACTCCAAGGTGACTACATTCTCTGAAATGATAACCACCAGCAGCTGTCACCACTCTGAAATCCTCTGTATAAATCATCAGAAGATATCCTCTCCATTAACAGTGGAGAATATACAAATTAATGAGCAATACCAATCATAATCCACTGAAGGGAGAAGGATCACCACAAGGACATTGGTTTCTGTGTTTCTTTTCTACACAGCATTCAGGTCTCAGCTGTTTTTAGCCTGTGAATGCTCACTGTGGGTGAGCAGGTCGGCTGCTGCTGCTCATTAAGGTTCTCTGCCACTATAAAATGGACCAAGGTCCATTTTACAAATGCAGAGGAAGAGCAGGGACAAAATAGTGTATTTTGTGTTATGCATTTAAAACATAAAAACACAACAAAACAAAAGTTACTTAAGAGGGTTTTTTAGAGCTCTCATAAGGGACAAGGAGAAGGTCAGAAATTAGCTATATCCCTCATTAGCTTTTGCCTACTTGACAAAGATTCTGCTGGCATTACCTCTTACTTTTATAAGGACAAGCTCTATTGAAGAAAAGGATTTGATGATTCTGGAATGTTTAGTGTCTTGTTAAATATAACACGCTGAGCATATTTATTTGAGAAGGTCTGTGGTTGCCTTAGCTTGTGGTCTACAATCATCTTACTATGATTAAACTGCATAAAATCCGGTATTATCTAAAGGTTTATCAACTGGAATTTAATTTAACTGCAAATTCTGCCTTTAAAAGATACCAAAACTACTATTGTTATAACAGCCACCATAAATCTGCATTAGTGACTGAACTTAAGACCATCTGCCCCTGGGGTTGTAACCCAAAAGAAGCCATAGAAAGGAAAATCTGCAAACTTCTTCCTGATATCCAGGACCTAGGGCTTTTTGCCAGGACAACAAGTGTTTGTGAACAAGACACTCAGAAGAGAGACCCCATTGATCACTCAACTTATGTTACCAAAATTCTGTAGAGATGACTGTTTCCACCACTATTCAGGTTTCAGTTTGCGGTTATTCTAAATCTGGTCTTGTATTTGCAATGCAGTTAAGTGATACTCAGAACAGGCCATGTTACTCCTGTCTTCACACAGACAGCGCTTTTTTCCACCTGTTAGCTTGGACCTTCCCCACCTCCCTGTATCAGGACTTTTCTAGTCTCTCCTGCTGTGATTCAACACTGGGAATAACAGGGTAAAATAAGAAAAGGAGCAAGATCTCAAATCATTTATGGTGAAAAAAATAATTAAAAGTTGTTTCGTTTTCCAGTATTTGGCTGGAATAATTTTTAGGTTCCATTGTCACTATGGATATTATATAGCTTGTTTTCGTATTTTTCCATAGCAATTCAGTGATGTTGAAATGTGTGCATTTCTAGAAGACCTGTTCAGGAGTCGTGAATGTACAGATCAGACATCCTGTGTTGTTTTAGACATCCTGTGACATTTTCTTCACTGAGCTCTTGGTTTAAACAAGCGCTCGAGCGAGGTGGCCCCGGAGCGGGCGGAAAGGGCCAGCCGAGCAGCCCAGCGCCCGGCCCCACCGGGGCTGCGCAGGGCGGCAGGGCCGGGGCTGGGCGGCTGCAGGCAGCCGCGGCCTCCGCGCCCCGCGCAGCTCACACGCGAACCTCAGGCTGCTTCTGTTTCTCAAGGCATTACCTCTATACCATTCTCTCTGCTATACTGCGACGCAGGAAACTTTTTTCCCCCATCATATCTAAAATTCAGGGCTCATTCTAAAGTGGAACTCATTATTAGCTGTCTTTAGTTTTCAGTCTCTGTGCAAACTGTGCTGTACTTATGACAACGGCAATAAGCTAAAATAAAGGTCAGGCTGAAAACAGCTTATCTGCTGCCTGACCACAGAAGAAACTGGCAAGTGGTTGGGCTCATACTTCCTCTTTTTTTTTTTTTTTTGTAATTCAGGTTACAAAAAGGGATCTCATTGGCTCATCTAAACTCACTGCTAAGTAAGCAGGTTTTAACTCCTTTTTCATCTGCTTGTTAGATCTGCCAAAGTAACACCATGTACAAAAGGCCACTGCTTTCAAATTTAAATGTCACAAGCTGTGCGTGCCAACTTGTAGTGAATGGTACAGTAACGCAGCAGTTCCTGAAATTTTACCCGGGAGTACAATGTAACTTTTTTCCTCATCCCTGCATTATGGAATAGCATTTGGGGATCATATTAGCAGGAAGTATATTAGCATTTAAAAATAAAATAATTTTAAAATAATTTTTAGCTTCACAGATCTATATCAAAGCTAAAAGCAAACATACACTGTAAAGTTAAACATTAAAAGGCAAGCAAACACCAGATTTGCTTTCCTTTAGTTTTATATCATTTAAAAGCTGATAATTCATTTTCTGGTGTATGGACTTATGAATGATCTCTTGGAGTTGACAATGCTGGAAAAATTTTCAATTAAAAATTATTCTAGTTTTTCAGATTTCTATGTCTAGGTGGGCTCTCTCAAAATAAATCCCTAAGGATTTAATTAGCTTTACCTTACTTCAATAGGCAACCTCTAGACTTTCCAGAGCATACAGTGAATGTAAGGAAGCAAGAGGTGAAAAAATATGCATGTCCCTTCCTCAAATACAGCAATTTTAGTGCTCCTACAGGAACAATGTATCCGCATTGTTAGATCAAGAACTCATTGCTTTAAATACATAAACAAAAAGAATTTGTGTTCCTATTTTTTGTCAAATTTCAGAATTCAACAGCAAAAGGGACAAATTCACCAAAAAAAGTAGTTCATTAAAATCTTAATAAAACTTAATTGTTCTAAATGTAATGAATAAAGAAAAAATAGTGTACATATTTTCAGATATTAAAAACCATTCTGAAACTTGATTCTGAAACTTGATTTTGCATTTGGAGAGACCGTTAAGTGGAACTTACTTTACTGCTGATACTTCCCTATCTAACAATAGTTACCTTCAGATAGATTCCATCGTATTCTTCATAACCTTAATTTTTACTGCCAGTGAAAGTAGGTTTTCATTTCTTTTAAAGTCCTGTTTTATTTCATTTGGCAAACCTGCAGCATTCTCACATGCCAAGTCATACTCTTGTCTTTTGCTTGATCGTGTTTCATAGCCAGCTTCATAGCAGTAGGGTCATAATAACAAGGATATAAAAATTGTTAAAGGAGTGAAGCAGTTCAACTTCCCGTAAGTTCCAGTCAGTGTCATAAAAACACTTTGTGAAGAAGTAGCCAAGACTTTGTTCTTTATTTTATAGTGCTGATGATCATCATTTCTTAGAAGGTGCAAAGTTAGAATTTTACATGTAAGTTCACTCACCTAACTCAGCAAACTAAATAGCTGCTGTGTCATTAATGTTTGCCATGTGGTGAGTAATTGCACCAAGTCTTTGCCTCTTGAATAGCTTGGTTTGCAGCTCTTTGTTTCACTGACCATAAACCACAGGGTTAAAACACAGTGCAAATAACAAAGTAAGAAGGGTGTAAAATAGGGTTTTCATGGTGTCTTCCAATAGCTGTTATCAGAAGTAGGAGAAGGTGCAAACTCAATTGCAGTCCATGAATAATGATAGTTTTTCTGGGCTTTTTATATTAGATATTTGAATGACCATCATGTTTTTCTTCTCTGCAGAAGAGGCAGTAGTCAATTTCAATGATGATTATATGAACTACAATTAAAACAATTCCAGCTGCTCTGACAAAAGTAGCTCCAGGCAGAGTTGGCCATGAGGTTCTGTTTTGAGTATATCTTGAGGTGTTTCTTTTCTGCCTTCTGTAAGTAATAGGCAAATAGCTTTAAGCTTTATTATAATCCAAGCACAAATGATGACTTGGTGTTTCACTGAGCGCACCAATGGTAAATGCTGCAGAGATCAGCATATGCAGCAAGACACTGGTGAAGTGCCATCAAAGTCAGAGGTCTTCTGCCACTTGCTCCTTGTACTCCAAACATTATCCATATTACAAATCGTGGAGTTCTCATATTAAGTACTTGTATTGCTTAACAATTGCACTTAAGTCACAGAGGAGGGGACAACAGAGCAGGTGATGGCACAGGAGAAAACACCACACTTATTTCTTCATTTGAAAGCATTCTCAAACTATCTCTGGTATTAGCAACCTAAGTGAAATAATAACAGTGTAATCATCTGTTTAAAGGAATGTTTTTTAGTACATTTTCTATATTCACTGATACTGAGCATTTTCCCTCAAATGAATTATTAAACATGTTCATGATCTTTAAAGGCAGCTCCCAGATCCTGTAAAAAAAAAGAAAAACCCAAAGGTATCATAATTTCTTCAAATTCTTTCAAATTTCAAAAGAAATTTGCTATTTCTTCCCACAACCATAAGCATGATTAGCAGATATTCATAATAAGCTTGCCTGCACACAAGTAGCTGATTTTACTGTAACTGTTACGTGTAATATATTGGTTTTCTGGGCTGAAAGAATATCACACCAGAACCTCTAAAGCATGTCCTTAACCTTCTCTTTTTGATGGCTATTTAGTGGACAGGTAAATATAGACAGTAAGGAAAGGAAAATCATCCTTATAATAAGGATTGTTTGCAAAGCATTTTTGATAGGTAAATTGATTCACAGAGCCTAGGAATGAATACGGCTGGAAGGCACCACAGCAGTCATCTGGTCCCACCTCCCTGATTTAGCAGGTTCATCCCCGAGCACGTGGCACAGAATTGCACCTGATGGTTCTGGAATATCTCCAGTGAGGGAGACTCCACACCCTCTCTGGGCAATCTATTCCAGTGCACGGTCTCCTGCACAGCCAAATTCTTCCTTGTGTTCATATGGAACTTGCTGGGTATCAGTTTCTGCCTGTTGCCTCCTGTGCTGTTGCTCAGCACCACTGAGCAGAGCCCGGTCCTTCCTCTGAGCCCTCCCTGCAGAGACTCGTGTACATTGGTGAGTTCCCCTCTGAGTCATCTCCTCTGGAGGCTGAGCAGGCCCAGCTCCCTCAGCCTTGCTCAGAAGAGAGATGCTCCAGTCCCTTCATCATCTTTGCAATCTCTGCTGGACCTGCTGCAGGAGCTCCATGTCTCTTGTGCTGAGGAGCCCAGGAGGGGACACAGCACTCCAGATGTGCCTCACCAGGGCTGAGTTGAGGGGCAGGATCACTCCCCTTGACTTGCTAGCAATGCTCTTCCTAGTGCACCCCAGAATCTCATTGTCATCTTGGCCACAAGGGCTCACTGCTGGCTCATGGACAGTTTGTTGTCCAGCAGGACCCCCAAGTCATTCTATGCAGAGCCACTTTCCAGCAGGTCAGCCCCCAGCTGTCTTGGTGCCTAAGATTATTCTTCCCTAGGTGCAGGATCCTGCATTTGCCCTTGTTGAACATCAGATGGTCCTTCTCTGCCTACCTCTTCATCTTCTACCTGTCAAGGTTCTTCTGAACGGCTGCACAGCACTCTGGAGTATTGGCCATTCCTCCCAGCTTTGTGTCATCAGTCAACTTGCTGAGGAAGCATTTATCCAAATCATTGATGAATAAGTCAACAATATTGTCAATAAGTTAAACAATATGGGGCCCTGCACTGAACCTTGGGGGACGCCACTAGTGCCAGGCCTCCAAATAGACCCTGTGCCACTGATTACGATCATCTGAGATCTGCTGCCATTTAACAGCTCTCAAGTCATTTGATACTACTTCATGGGGCAAAGCAAGAACAAACAAATAAAGAGATTAAGCTGCTCACTGAGACTTCCTGATGGTCCCTCAATTGGCAGGACAGGTAGTGCAGAGAAATAAACTTGCAATACAATAACCCTAATGTCTAAAATATATCAGCCTACAAAACCACTCCAGAATCTTTCACAAGTATTACATTTACCGGAAAAACAAAGTACATTCCTGATTGTATCTGTCTGGCACTTAGTATGATATAATCTGTGCTGAATGTTTGCTTTCAAATATCCAAACAGATGTCAGTTCTGAACAGTACTTGAAGTAAAATTTTAGTCAGCAGGCTATGATTTTTCATTTAAAGACAAGTTGACTTTGCCAGTTGTCACTAGCAACTTAAAAAACCCTCACATATTAAAAAACCCCTAAGTATAAATATTATGTGCACAAAATCTTTGGAACTATTCTATTTAGAGTATCAGTTCTCCACTGAAGTTTAGCTGTCTCAGAAATTTGTATTTCTGATATTTCAATGCCCCCCCAACATCTAACATTTTCTTATTTTTATATAAATGCAGAATCCTTTAAATGCAGCTTCAAATGCTGGATTTACTTGAGGTAACTTTTAATTTATTTTTATGTGATTTTCAGGCATCTTTAGATGCTCCCTGCATTTAGCTAAAGTACACATTACTGAGAAGACTGAACTTAATACTTGAGAACAGAGACAAGCACCCCCCAAAAAATCCCAAAACTGAAGAAGATATTTCAGAGGCAAGGAGGGTGCTGTAAATTATCTATAGAGTCTCATTTGACTGTGTGACCATCAATTAAGAAAGTACTTATGTACACAAATACTACAGTTTAAGCACTTCCAAAGCAGTTGGGTAATTTCAGAGCATCGGTCCTTTTTTTCGAAAGTCATGTAACAGCCCTGGTAGAAGCTTTCACTTTGCTCATGGCCAACTGTCACTCAGCTGTCAGCCATAGGCTTCCTCCTGACGAAGCTTCCAGGCTGCTTTGGAGAGCCCAGTGACCTCATTTTTATTACAATAAAGACCATCCTGTGCTTGGCTGTTGGGTAACAGCAAGCCATAACACAGGTACTACTTATAGTAGATTTTCCGTAGTTCACCTACAGTTACCTTCTTCCAGAATACTTCTGAATACAAACAGCATATGGATGGGGGCAAGTCAACATCTCTAACTGACTCTGCATGGTTCAAGAAGGTGACATAGAGTGTCCATAGATATGTGTGGCCTTTGGGCACATGGAGAAGAGATAAGCATTTAAAATGATTACATGGCCTGCAAAAAGCCTGTGGAAAAACACAGAGTATATGAAGTTTATTTTGATGAAAGTGTCAGGGACAGACATTGCATGTGTACAAGTTTTACATAAAAAGAGAAATATTAGTATTTTTCTTTTGTTTAAGCAAAAGGGGCCAGTGACTGCAGCTTTCCTCCAAGGGCCTGAGTCACCACTTCCTGTCAACTTGTTAGTGCTAACACATCACTTCAGAGTTACAGCTCAAAAGCTTCAAACTGCTTCACACAGGCCAGGTTCTGTTTGTACAGTGCAGTCACTGACCTGCAGTTCAGCAGTACCAATACTGGTGTCTGGAGCTATTTTTAAAGTGCACTGCATTGTCATGAATCAGCCTTTTGGTCTCCTACTATAATCTGTTTAGCAAATGGTGCATTTATCTACTTCAGCCATTTATATATATATATATATGTGTGCATGGTGGTCTTATTGTGCAGAATGATGAACTCATTGAAAGGATGCATTAAATAAGCAGAAAACTGCTATTGTTTTTGTTAGAATTCTCAGAATAGACATTGTAGAATTAAACTACTGAGTCCTGTGGTTATCAGGGGCCATAGAAAGTCAATTTTATATGTGCATAAATAAGGAAAGCTTTGCTTAGTCATTCATCTATCAGTTGGTCATTATCTATGTATGGGCAAAAGAAAACAGTGGTTAAAGGGTCTTATCTGTATGCTGATTTAGATCAGTCTGCAAGGCACGTGGTAAAATTTCAATTTATGAATTTTTACAGTTCTTGTAACAGCGTCATGGGGCCTGTTCATTCAAGTCTTTACCCACAACACATGGAAGTCTTCATCTTGCAGATTTTCCAATATTATGAAAGCTTAAAGAATGTTAACACTGAGTTTGATAGGAAGCCTGTTTGTACATCAGTAATGTTTCTACATGGAGTTAAAGCTTCATTTTAAAAGCATCACAGACTTCATCTGGAGTTTTTAATTAGACAACATAGAAGTAAAATTCTTTCATTTTAGCATTTATACAAAATAATAAACCCACTATATATTAGTTGTATTATTTCAGGCAGTGCCCATGGACATTAAAATGATAATATATTTATAAATCTATTAGGAAAGGTTTAAAGGAAATCAAAATTAGCTTACCACTTTAACGTGTCTTATACTGTCTTCTGTCATTGCTACATTCACTGACTTTCAAAACTCCAAACTAAATCTATTTGGAAATATTTAATAATCTGAAAGCATTATTTTGTCACTGTAGAAACAAAAGGATTTTTAATACTTAAATATTTAGTGGCTGAATTGGTCTGGTAATCAAATCAAAAAGAATACAAACCCAACAGAAGCAAACTCCCCCCACTCAAGAGGGGCAGTCTGATCTGGCATCCAGGACGTCATGTTCACCAGCTGCTTAGGCCGTGTCCTGAAGTGTCCCTGTCTCAGGAGCCTGGGTGGCCCTTCCTGCAGCCAGGGCTGCTGCTGTGTGACACGAGAAGGAGCTCTCCTTTCAGCAGTGGCGGTAGCTGTGATAGTACTGACTCCACACTGTTTGCTGACAGTGCCTAAAACCCGGTAGCTCTAAGGTGTCACACTTCAAGCCCTTTGTGCTCCAGAAGAATGAGGGTCTCCTTATTCTGACAGCCCCATCACATCCAACAGCCCCATATGGATGTCTTAGGTAACTAAAGGCATTTTAAAAGGCGCTGGAAGCCTCCATTTAGGAAACTGAATTTCATCCCAAATAACACTGCAGGAGCAGTCTGCTGCTCTGATTCTGGCCTGCTTCTAACTGTAATCCTGAAATGAGAGAGACTTCAAACAATGAAGAATGTGGATTACAATGCGAGATGCTAGGAAGGCATCACTTGCTAACAGGTCAGACTGATGTTCAGATAAGGTATTTCTAAACTGTCTGTAATACCACAAAGCTGACTGAATGTATTCTGAAAAACCTATCCACATAATGACAGAAAACTATGTGTAATTCTAGCCAAAATAATGGACTCTCTTCCACTGAAGCCAAAGGGTACTGCTGCTTTCAATTGGACAGGAGTAGTTTAAGATGGAAGTGTGGGAATTGATGCTGAATGCTTTCTAGTCTATTGCAATTTTATTCAGACTCATGAGAAAGAATGTTGTTAGCTATAGGTAAAATGTTAAGAAGATGGGACATATTCAAAAGTATTTTGATTTTTTAACAATAATCTATTCCCAAATTTAAGAAATATCATTTGGAGAAGTTTCACAATACAAAAAGAGTATAGGAACATGGTGAACTTAAAGGATGAGAATGATGAACTAAAAATAATTCAGAAGTAGGAAAATTTTCTAAGCTTGAACCTACTGAGGCACTATTTGAAGACATATATGACTCAAATCTTAGGGTGCAGACTCACTGAAGAATATAAAGAGTAATTTTCAAATATATCTTGCAGAGTTTATATATAAAACTATATTTTCCACAAATAATTTTTCTTACTACTGAGAAGAATAATCTGGTGTATTCCCACTCTTTTGATGTTTAGCTACTGGGTCTAGTTTTATTCTTTGAGTGTAACACAAACTGTAGTCTTAAATTCATCCCTTTACTGGTAAGAGTTTCATGCAGGGAATATCCAGACTTTTGTTTGGAAAAGAGAAATTTTAAAAACAGATAGAACATCAATTTCAGCACTACACTCATGCCTATCAAACCCTGATAAAGGAATATAATGCAGCTTGACTGTATATTCAAAGAAAGTTAACCTACCTTGTATTTTGACTCTGTACAAATTGGAGTACTTTTGCATGTTTACTTCTCTATGTTGCTAAAATATTGCTCATTGTAAAAGAAGAAGCAAGAGAAATTAAAGAGAAGCAAAAATAGAGAAGTTACTGCAAAAATCAAAATGTCTAGAATGTAATTACATATTTAGAATGTGAGTCCTTCTAGAGGCATTTACAGTTTTTTATGCCATCACAGACTCAAAAAGTAATAGCAAGAGATATTAACATTGTAATAAATACAATAACCTCACAGCTATCATAGATTTACTGTGGCCTAAAATTTTACAGAAACAGATAAAGTAACAAATCTCAGCTCCTTTTACTTAGAATGTAATTCTCCTAATTAATTAGTTGTTGTAAAGAGAATACCTGTTAATAGCCTAAGACATACTGTGCACAATTTAGCTGCTCTGATTTACAGAAAAGGGAACATATACAGTCATTGTCTTGTTGTTGTTGTTATTGGAGATGATATTTTATCACTGTCAATATTCTTTGGGTTCTCAACATGTTTTCTAGCATTTCTGTCTGAAAGCATTACAAAAATCCTTCTTCCACCCAGGTAGAATAGGAAAAAAGTAAGATCTTTTGATATTTATCGTATCTATTTATCTTATAGCATGAACTATATTAACTATTTAATTGCATGTAGGTCACTTCAGCTGTCCCTTCAGCCAACTTAAGCAGCTCAAAGGCAAGACTTCAAAGTTGTTTCAAAACCTTTTAAGAAATGCCTAAAAATATTTCAGAATTATTAAAAATGCTTTAATAATAAAATATTAGAAGCAGTATGAGAAATAGGGAATATAATAGCCCATAGGAAATAGATGGATTCTTAAAAGGTCAATACTCAGTAAGGTAAGTATAGACAAACAAGATGAAGGGTGTGATTGAGCGAACATCCCTCCTTCTACATCAGCACTACCCATTCTCACTGCTTATTGCTTAATTCTGCATCTGAGATTGAATCACTGCTGTTTTTATGGACTCCTCTGGTCTTCCAGGCCAGGGAGGGTCAAGACAGCATCTTCTATGTGCTGTAGAAATAAATATATATAAATAACTATGTAACTGAAAAACTAACTCGCCTGCAATGAAAAATCATTGCTGGGACTCTCTTCACCACTTTTGGGAATCTCTAATGTATATCAATACTTATATAGTGAATTTTAACTGTGAAAACAAAACATAAGTGGCTTGGAAAACCTGGGTGAAACTACCAAAACCCCTCCATATTTTTCAGGCAAATTTTGGTCCCAAGCTTTAGAATGGCAACAGCCTTTCCCCCAAACTCACTGTCAACAACAGTTCTAAATAGGTAGCTGCAAGCTGGTATCCTGGGTAGAAAACAGCAGCAACCAGGGGTATCTACACCAGTACATTTTGTATAACGACACAGGCACTGGGAAAAATGCGTCTCCCATCTTCACTGACTTGTCCTTGAAAGCTTCTCCTTTGCTCCAACCACCAGAGATCAGCAGGCAGAATTTCCTTTGGCTGGTTCCTCATGCTGAGTGTGTCTTGTGGCTGTCTCCATGCACAAGTACCTGCTGAATCAGACTGACAATGCCACAACCCACTGCATTCTGTTGATACTTCTCAGACAGGGCTTGTGACTTAAAAGGGGCTGCAACGTGCTTTCAGCAAGACCACAGTGGGCTTGCTAGCTTTCGGCTTTTTTGGGGGGGATATCATTTTATGAAATTGGGATAATAAAATTATTCTAGTGGATGGAACAGATAGAACACATCTAAGAAGCTATATTACTGCTACTTCTGAGGAGAAGAACAACTAGACAATATGCTGCTTATGACCGGAAGAGAGGATGGGGGCCCAGCTCCGTCGTATTGTTGTCCAACTGAAGATTCTCAGCGTACCGTTACAATAAGCCAGGCTCTCTGGCTGACAGTGAGCTAAGACTGCAGAACTGGTAAGGAGAGTTGCAGCAACACACAGCCATCTTTCAGCTAACATCCTACAAACAGCAGCTGCCAACAGCAGATTAGTTCATGGCTCTGTGCTGAGGCAGTGAGCAGGGCTTTTCGCAGCACAGCACATTTGGGGTGTGCTGTAACTGGGGTTTGGTAGGTGTGCGGCAAATTCAGGAAGTGCAATTAGCACCTCCTTGTGCCAGAAATGGAATGAGTCAGATCCTTGAAGCTTCAATTTCAGCTTTGCTGCTGCCTCCTCATTGTTCTGACTAATACAATGATTTCATGCCCAGCTAAGTATGGTAAAAGCCAGCTGCATGGCCTCTAGGTTAGAGCCAGCTCATGCTGGCGTCAAAGCTAAAAGACTCCCACAGATTTCAGGGGAGCAGCTGAAGACCACTCCAGCTACCTGTAAGCACAATTATTAACTGCATTAAGAAATGCACAAATCAAGATACATTTAACAATACAACACACTGCATGAGAAGTCATTAGCATCTCAATTCTTATGTGTCAAAATTGAAACATCTGAAAGAGCACAGAAGTTCAGAAAGAACAAAGCAGATGGATGTAAGACTTCTAACATATTCTAACATAACTTCCAACATACAAACCCAAGAAACTTAAAACAGGCAGCAACTTTAAATGCAAATCTAGCTCTTTAAACCTATGAAAAAAAAGCTCTAGAAAAATGCCCTGTATGGTTTGGGCTCCAGATGTCCCCAATTACAGCATGTCCCAAATGCACTATGCTGTGAAAAATCCTGCTCACTGCCTCAGCACAAACTCATCTAACACCGCAGGATCAGTGTCGTGTGTTGAGTTGGTATGACCTTGGTCCTGGGCAATGGGCAATACTGAAACCTCTGTCTTTCATAAGACTTTATATATACACACTGGCACTTTTCATGGTCAGTATACACATTTACATAATACAAGTTTCTTTCCAATTTATTTAATTACTTACTATAATTAAAGTATTTAAAAACCCATTTTTTACTAATGGGTAGGAGTTTTTTCCTTCTGTTTATAAATTAACTTTAGTAATTTGTGAAGAACACTGACGGTGAAACTACTCAAAATAATGCAACATCTGAAAGATTTAGTAACAGTTTTATTTCCCTGTGTTCTCCCACTGAAACCAGGACTTGGCAATGCATTTGATAACTGTTTTTCCTTCTGATCTTGTGTAAGCCAAAACCTTGGTCTGACAAATTATATTGTGAGAGCAGTTATCTATAACTGCCTGGAGCTCTGGCAGAATCAGGCCACGGGCCTTGATGCTAACCCTGCAAAAGGTAATGAGGGTTTGCAATTGGCTATTGGAGGAGTAAAATTAGATTTGGTTCTGTAAGGCTGTTGTAACTCCAGAAAATGAAGACCTCATCATTCAGTAGTGTTCCTAGTTAGTCCACAACATTTTTTCTCAAAAGGTGAGGATAAGGTCAGTGGTGAGACCCAGAAGCTTCCCCACCTCTCCAGAAGAACTGCAGGGAGAAAGACCAGGGTAATTTGACACAGAGGTCAGACTCTGTATGTACTTGCTGTACAGTATTCTCTAGTCTCAGAATAGTGCAGCTGACAGCTAGGATCCCTCCTTTCTAACAGATGTCAGGTGTATTTCAGTAAATAGCAAAACCATGGATAGCTTTCTGCGCATGATGTGAAAACCAGAGATTCTAAGGTTTCCTGCACGCAATTTGTAACCTCCTTAGAGGCCCCAATTATCAGCCTTGCCTGCCTATCAAGCACTGTTCGCTTTTTGGGTCAAAGAGGCATCAAAATGGGGTCAGAGAACGAGCTCGTTATTTCCTGTCTTCCCAGCAGTCTGCTCCCAGTGTGTTTCTTGGCTTCTCTGTGACGAACATGGCATTGTTTGTGAAACAATGTCATGTTTTAATGATTTGCAAAGTACTATGAATCGTGCATATTAAAGATACTCAGCAAGCATTAACAGCTGCTGTTTGGTGCAGCAAAGTTTTATAGAATTTCAAGGATATAGACTAATTACGTGTTGAACAATAAGACCCCATTATAGTGGCCTTACTTAAATAGCCCATCAATACTTCAATAAATTGGCAATAGCATGAGAGAAATTAATATAGGATTTAAAAAGATTTTTAATCTGATTTGCTGCATCTGAAGTAGCAATATTTTCAGATTAAAACTATTTTAAAAACCCAATGTATCCTTGCCAAATAATTAAACTTTCAGAACCCGTAAGGTGTCTGACCCCAGAGTGACCCGCTGCCAATGCGCTGGTGTCACCAGCGTCATTCCCACCCCGCACCGCCCGGAGCGCCTGCCCGGTGTGTCACGTCACATGAGCACCTGGCGTACCCTGCAGAGCTGCTGCTCCTGGCCGGCACGAACGGCGGCCGAAGCTGTTCCCGGTTCCAGGCCCCGCACGGCCCGGGCGCGGCCGGGACGCGGCGCCTCCCGGAGCAGCTCCGCCTGAGGCGGCGCGGCCGCTGCGCCACGGCGCCCCCTGGCGTGGCGGGTCCGCCATGGCGGCGCCGCCGCTGGCCCCGCGCCCTGAGGGAGCACCGGCCTCTGGGCGGGATGGCGGAGAGCACCGGCCCCACAGCGGCCCCACAGCGGCCCCACAGCGGCCCCACAGCGGCCCCACAGCGGCCCCACAGCGGCCCCACAGCGGCCCCACAGCGGCCCCACAGCGGCCCCACAGCGGCCCCACAGCGGCCCCACAGCGGCCCCACAGCGGCCCCACAGCGGCCCCACAGCGGCCCCACAGCGGCCCCACAGCGGCCCCACAGCGGCCCCACAGCGGCCCCACAGCGGCCCCACAGCGGCCCCACAGCGGCCCCACAGCGGCCCCACAGCGGCCCCACAGCGGCCCCACAGCGGCCCCACAGCGGCCCCACAGCGGCCCCACAGCGGCCCCACAGCGGCCCCACAGCGGCCCCACAGCGGCCCCGCGGGGAGCACCGGCCCCATACCGGGATGGCGAGGGAAGGGGGTGCCGGAGGCGCTGGAACATTATTATTTTTAGGAACAGTAAAACGTTGTGGTGACTGCTCCTTGCAGTAAGCCTCATTAAAACTGATTATAGCTCCTCATTACGGCTGCATTACATTTCTGTTAAGAAATACATTAAAAGATACAAAGTGGCAGAAACGTCAGGTCACTAATAATATAAGCTGAATAAATTTCCCTTTTTAATAAAACCTTGAGAAGAGAGTCTGCAATATTTAACCTAAAAGACAGTGCACCTTGTAGGCAAAAATCATCATCATCCCAGTGTCAGGAGTATGTTAACATTTCAGATCACGAACCAAAAGTGCTTCTAAAATGATGTTTGTAGAGGTTAACAATCATTTCCTTCCTTTACATATAATAAAGTTGTATTAAAATAATATTTGCATTCCCTATTGAAGCAACTCCGCAGATGACCAACTGATTTAGATTAGAGAACATTTCCTAGTTCGTTTTTTCCATTGCAGCCGCCGCAGCAGCAGGACCAGCGCCTCCAAAATCTGCCTGGGCAGCACCAGCCACTGGAGCTGGAGTCCATTTTGAAACCAGGGCGAAGTGAACAGCTGGCTCGAGTGAACGCCTCGAATGGAGCCCACACCCTCGCTCTCCCTCAAATAACAATGTTTATTGCTTTCTTATTACACTGAAACGAAAGCAATAAGCATTTGGGAAAACATCTACAGGCTGGTGTGTACGAGGACGTTAGGATGATATCCTGTCCAGCAATCTCTAACTTCTTTCTCCCCATTTGGTAATAAAAACAGCGGCTGGACAAATGTCGCTTTCACACTTCGCGCATCTGCTTTTTGTTCTCCATCACCCTCCCTAAAACAACACAAAGTAACCGAGCCGGTAATAGTTTGTCAGATTCCATAGTCTGGGATGCATTTTTGCCAGCCTGTCTCTATCTGGGCGGAAGTGTAGAGCAGTAGCCACGAAAGCAAAAGAGGTCCCGTACATCCCTCTGGCTCCTCTCTTGCTGGAGGAGAATTACGGTTACGGATAGGAGTCCATACTGACATTTCTGCCATCTCTCCTGTGTCATCTCTCAGCACTCTGTTCCACCCCCCTCTCTAAGTTTCTGTGCTACTTAAAGCAATTACATCTCGAGTGACTCATTGCACCACAAGTCTTGGAGTCACTCCCCCATACAAGAAAATTAAAGCTCTCCCTCTTTTCTATGAGATGCACTTTCTGCTGGTATTTCAGTGAGATGGTGGCAATCCAGAGAGAACTGTCATCCAACACTTCTTCTCAATTAGCTTTTTAACCCTTAGTCACTTGGTAGGAATAACAAGTACACAAACTCAAATGAAATGGGACTGGAATGCTCCCAGTGACACAGTGCAAGGCACTGACTTCCAGGCGGGAAAGCGCCTCTCACTGAAAGATGAAGACTCTGAAGTTACCTACATGTGCATTGTCTTTCAGATTCCCTTGAGCTGACAGCTTCCTCACCTACCTGTGTGAAGTCTTACCTGGCAACAATGAAGGGAAAGAAAAGCACTAATATAGAAAGTGAGATAACAAAAACACAAAATAGAAAAAATATGCTAAAAAGAAGCTCAGCGGCAGAGTTAGAAATCAAACTTCCCCCTGAAAACAGCAACAGGAATCTAGCCGAGAAACAACGGTCCTGGTATATTTTGGAAACTAGAAGTGGAATAATTAGAGGCACATCTTACTTAATCAGAAATACATAAGAAATATTTTTCTAGCATCCTAGTTATGGATTTAGTCCTGTAAATCTTTACTTGCATAAGAAGTTTGCACTTGAAAGGAATACTAAATGCTTGGAAGATGTTTATGCTGTTCTTTAAAAAATCTGTTCATTACGAGACTGAAACAAACCAGTAGATTGTAGCATCTAATTAGGGAAAAGAGAATACACATTGCATCCAAGTATTGTGGCACTCTCCTTCTTCTTTTAAGGTGAACACTACAAATGCTGAAAACATTTGGATTAAACTAAAAAGTTTATAATTTAGGTACATGTTTTTTAAACTGAGGATTAATCTGGCAAATACCAACAAGCAAGCTGTTCCTGTTCAACATAAGCACGCTGAATTTTACTTCTGAGATTAAGAGTTATTATTAATCCTTACTGTTTTATTGTTGTTTTAAAAAGGGTCTAGATATATGTAAATATTTACACACATAAGTATTTTACAATCCATAGAATCACTTTAAAAACTGTGCACTTGCAGAAAAATATTAATGTGAAAATATATCATGTTACAATACTAGTCATATAATATTTCTGTCGTACATTAAATACAAATTATGATATATTCTTGTTTAGAAAAGCTTTCAGGCACTGTCAGCATTATTTGATGATTTACATATGGAAAAACGGAAAGAAAACTATTTTACTATTCTCCACTAGAGGGAGAGAGAGCAGCTCTTGTTGCTGGGCAGATTCTGCCAACAGTTTCATTCTGCGCCATTTAAAGCAATGATGTCAAGTTTGGAGGGAAAAAATGCCCTAGCAATTTAGTCCATTATAATATCAAATACGAAGTAACTCCTAAAATACTATAGCCCTGAAATCTAAAATTTCATTGCTGCTAGGTTATTTTCTGAAATCAATACTACACCATATTGATTTCTTTAGACATGGATGTTAACATGTTTATTAAAACATCTGAAAGAAATAGCAAAAGTAACAGAAATTGTAATATTGAAAAAGTTACAAATCTGGTAACAAACCAAAATTACCTATATTCTACTTTCCATTCTGTATTGGATGTGTAGAATTCCTACAGGTACTGGATTTTCACTGCTTCCTTAGAAATCGGAGCATAATTTCTTCCACCCAACAGGTCAGTATCTATCTCAGAAGCTCAAAGAAGTCTCACCTCCCCAAAGACAATTTGACAGTAACTGTTCAGAGTGTCAGTGTTTCCATTTCACCGAAATACCCTGATGATCCACTCCATGATATCCACACAAGTATCTGTCACTTTCAGTCCTTTGGACTTATGATCCTGCTGAGTTGCAGTTTGTGGTAGGGTAAGAAATCAAGCACTGGTGTCTGTGTGCCCACAGACTGTGTGGGAACTGCCCCAGCCCACAGAAACACGAGACACTTGGTTTAGCTCAGAGTACTGAGCAGGACCAAGCTTCTGATGCATTTATAATTTCATTTGGAAAGTGGGCACTGGATGCCCAGTGCCTGAAGGACAGACATGGATGGCATGTAATCGAAAGCTGAAATGTTGCTTTCATTTAAAACCCACTTCAGAAAGAGTAAAGAAGAGGCTGGGAGGGGTTAATATGTCAATTGTCAAAGCAATAATCTACCACTGGTGGTTTAAGTGACCTTGAAAAGTTGTAAATATTTCTTTATATACTGTGACATGGATAAACTAAGCACAAGGCAACAACTGTTCAGTTCGTGCTTGTATAGATTTCAAAGGAATCCCTCTGTTTATGGTTCAAGAACAAAAACTTAAGAAGGAAACAAAACCCAGGCCTTAATACAGTGTTTGAATTTCATTCTGAAGTTTATAAAATGCCCACAAATAAAAAATCCCATTAAATATATTTCTATTCTGCAATGCCATTTATTTAAGTTTTCTAAGGAACTGGAGGCAGTTTAATAATACATTCCTTTTCTCTCTCTCTGTTTAGGGAAAACTGTAGTTATTGACAGTATAAGCGCTATGCAGACAGAGATTGAAAAAACCCCAACGAAACAAGCAAATGATATTGGAACAGTTACTGAGAAGGAAGGAATGTCTCTATCTTAGACACTTCTTCCCTGTGAGGGTACAAATATTTCTGGCTGAGATGTTACAGGGATCTCTGTTGCAGGATCTCTGGGGTTTTTTGGCCTAATGGGGATCAGTCACACTCCAGCTCTCCGAAACACCTCATGCAGCTGTGGAGAGCACAACAGCAGCAGAACACTGAGCACACCCTGACAGCTTCACACAACATGAAAATCCCTGGTTCAGGTACTGCTGCAGATGACCTTATGAGATATGAGCCACTAATGACACACTGCATTTTAGTTGTGAGCTGAGGAAGTCACCTGCTGTAACTTGGCTGAAATATTTACAGCTCTCAATTCAGTGGAGGACAGTGTATGTGTCTCCTTTTGTCTCTAAATGTTGTTTACCTGCTCTGTTCTCATGCATCATAACACCATTGCTGTTCTGGTGTTTAAAAAATATGTTTTCTGAAAATATATTGCTTCGGGATCTTACCCAAGTCAAGTTATTAAAATGTTATGTTAGGATTTCATGAAAGCTTTGCTATTTCACAAACTGTTTATAAAGAATGTAATACTTTGGCAGTGGTGCTACAGCAAATATAAAGAGAAACAGAGAGGAAAATCACACAGTTCAAGTCAATCTCAGAAAAATTCAATGTTTACAAGCACAAATGCTGTTTTATATTATGTTTTCAAAATGTTTACAGATTGGAAGATTCTTTTGACTGAAATGTCTGTCAAGATAAGCATGAAGAAAACTACAGAACAAAGCTAGGTATATATTTTAATTAAACTTTACGTGTAATCTGCAGCAACCCCAAATTTTTTGGTTTGCACAAGACACATGCAAAACATTTACTTCATACCCGCTGGAGTAAAACATTTCAAGAGCAAAAATTTAGAAAGGTACTGGACACAGATTAATACTGGGATTTGAGTGCCAGAAAATCAGACATAGCCTTGGTACCACTGATAAATACTTGAATTTATATTAACTAGTTCAGTGCTAATTTGACCTTGCTGGAATTTGCAGTTAATTTGGTATATTTGCAACAGGTGCAACCCACAACCAAGTCATGCACTGAGTGCTCTGAGATCTCTTACATGCCCAAGTCTGACCCAGAGGAAGTGACTGCAGTGCCAGTGTGAGTCATGTCGGAGGCCCCAAGTTCTCTCTCCTCACGCGGTACTTCAGATGTTCAGCCAACTGCAACCACACCCTTATGCTCACACATTTTAAACAAGAAAAGCGAGATATCACCATGTGCAAAACATGTTGGTGTTACAATTGCACTTAGGACTAATAGGATTTTTCTTGATAAGAGAGTTTATTTTACCTTCTCAATATGCAACTTTGATTGCTAACATAGAAAACTGAAATTCAATAACACTGCAAAAAGGGACTGTTTTATCACCTCTTCTTTTGTTTTGTGAGCATCATTCCTCCTGTGCTGTGACTTTCTGAATCAGGGAAATAACTATAATGAGTTGTAGAACACACATTTTCCTGTGAGTGTCTTTATCTACAACATGGAAATGTAGGTTTGCTGTTGCTGGTGCCACTGAAAAACTTCGTGTGGGGGTGGCACCAGTTCAGAAGCAGTGACCACCCTACATACTCCTACCCATCCAATGTACCCTGCCAGCTCTTTAGGCTTCTTCTGCAGCTCAGTATCCTATCCCTGCTCACTTTCTCCCTTCATTCTTGCTGCACTTCTTGTGGCAGGATGAACCTGGCTCTAACCTCTCCTGTGAGGCAATGCTCAGTTTTTCTGGGGGAACCTTTAATATGAATCTTGACAAGTCACTGGTAAAATAGCCTGTCCACTCTGAGGCGGGACTGTTAACCTCTGCAGCATCCCCAGCTACTGAGAAACATCCTTTAGTTCTTTTAATATAGTCCAGGAAACTTTCACATTTCTCACAGGATATACAAAGGGGTTTTTACACAATTTAATTGAAAGAGGGTAGCCTTAGACTTAATACTACAAAGAAATTCTTCCCTGTGAGGGTGGTGAGGCACTGCAGAGGTTGCCCAGAGAGGCTGTGTCTGCACCATCCCTAGACATGCTCAAGTCCAGGCTGGATGGGGCTTTGAGCAACTCAGTCCAGTGAACGGTATTCCTAACCACAGGAGGGGGTTGTGAAACTACGTGATCTCTAAGGTCCCTTCCAACACAAACCACTCTATGATTCTGCACTGTTCTCCTAAAGGATCTAAGGAAACTGGACAGGACCTCCTGTATCTGTAGCTGCTCTAATGCATCAGCTCTTGGAGAGAGAAAAGACAGAAAAGATAAGCAGTTATTCTCCAAATGGAAATCTCCATGCCAGCAATGATAAAAATGTTGCTTTTTACTCTACTTTTGAATTCCATTCCCATGGCCTATCCTCAGTATTGGGTGAACTTGAAGATAGCAAATTAGTTCATTCTTTCCCATTTGAGTAAGACTGTGCTGCTATCATGGGATTAGGCAGGGGAATTGCTGAAAATGTTCATACTTGCTCAGAGTATTGTTTGATAATATTGTTTTGTGGTGAATCCGCCAAAGATACCAAGGATTCTCCACAGACAGGCAGTAGGAAAAGAAGAAAATATGCATTATTTCTGTTTGGCAGTCTGGAGTTACCAAAATGAAGAGAGGGCACAAGCTTTTAGGGTGTCGTAAGAAAGCTGTACTACTGTGCAGTCTCTATGCCAAATGATAATACTGTTTTCTATTTTGCTTTTTTACCCAGCACTAATGTAACATGCCCTTGCAAATATACAGAATTCTTCAGTCACACAAAGAGGCTCACAGAAGAAAGAGGAGGCAAAATCTATAAATAGCATGAATTATCTTTCCTTTCAACAGTAACTGTGTAACAAAGAGTTGGCCAGGTCTTTTGGTGATACTTTGTACTAGTTAAAAGTTCGGCGGTTCAACAAAGCTGGGAGGATTTTTTTTCTGTTCTGTATCTGGGTCCTGCAGCAACCAAGTTCCTATTTCAAACCTTTCTTTCCTCATCTATCACTGCAGAACTACCACTTCATAGGTAGCAGGTGGCAGCTTAATGAGAGCTTTAGGGAGGAGGGTGATCAGCACTACAGCAACAGTAAAGTGCTGGGAAGATAAATAGCACTTTATATTTTTTATCAGTCCACATTTCTAGAGGCCTGAATGGCCTGTGAGATCCACAGCACAGCTGCCCTTTTGAGCAGTGGGGATTAAGCAATTGGTTGAAGCTGAAGAATATGGCCTGAATGAAGAAACTGCAAGATAGGTTAAAACTGTGTGGAATCCTGGTCTTGAAGAATAGGAATCAGTGGGGTGAGTAGTTGGTGACCAGTACAAGCAGAACACTCAGGGGTGAATACTGGTGCCAGAATTGTTCATTACCTTGATTTTAGCTTGGATAATTATATAGGATGCACCTGTAGCAGATTTCAGACACTACTAACTTACAAGGGGTGATTTTCAAATGAAACAGAGGAGGTTCAGTTGAGAGGCCTTTGGGAAACTTAAAAACTGAGGCAACAGAAACGTTACAAAGCGTGACAAGGAGTGCAAAGTGAACACATGGGGTTGAATAGTGCCAGGCACCAGTGCAGGCTACCAGAGCAGCAACAGCAGCTGAAGAGCATGTGGCTGTCACAGTGGACACTAAGTTGAACATGAGCCAACAGTGTGTTTTCATTGTGAATAAAGTGAACCACAGTCTAAGCTCCATTAGGAAGGGAGCACAGAGAGCAGATAAATGGAAATTATTATCCCTCCTTATTTAGTGATAGTGAGTCCACACCTGGGATAATGTGTCCTGTTTGGAGTTCCCCAGTTCAAGAAGGATATCAAGAAACAGCAGAGGTGCATGCAGAGGGCTGATGAGATGGTAAATGGCCTACAGCATACAACTTGTGAAGAGATTTAGAATAAGTTGGGCTTGGTGTGCCTGGCAGAGGAGAAAATAAGGGAGTATCTGACAACAGCCTAAAACTACTCAAAGGGAAGTGGCAAAGGTTATTGAGCTGGACTCTTCTCAGTAGTAGTGAATGGCAGAACCAGAAAAAGACACAAGCCAAGTCCTTGGAGTTGTAACTGGATGCATGTGTTTGTGCATGGCTGGTGCTGCACAGGAACATACTGCCCAGAAAGGCTGGCCAGTCCCTATCCTTAAAGGCTTTCAAGGGCAGCTTAAGCAAGGTCATGACTGACCTGCAATACTACAGGTCACAGTCCTGCTTCAAGTGGAAAACTGGCCAGGGTGAACTCCAGAGATCCCTTCCAACCACCACTGCTAGGACTATGCTGCCACAGTGCCCCCAGACAGTAAAGGAAACTGAGTCATCAATTCTTCCTACTTCTGCCTTCTTCCCTCTCTCCCTCCATTCCTCTCTCCCTCTAAGTTATATTATGATATCTAATTACATTTATGTTTGAGGGACTAGTAAAATATCCTTCCTTTTCAGTTTAGGTTACTCTGCCTGCCATCCAAGCATTTTACACAGTTAAGATTTCTAAGGCACCAGAGTCTGTCAGATTTTGTTTACTTCTTATTTTACTGGATAAGGTACCTTATTCTTCTTAGCTAAAAACTGCAGACTTTTTCTAATACCATAGGTTTGTCTTCTCCATTCTTACAAAATCCATTTTTTCCCTTACTGAACATAATTTGTACTCTTGCTGTTAGACCTGCACAGTTTAATGGTTACAATTCAAGTAGATCCACACATAGTCATCTTCCTAAGGGACAACATAAATCCAAGACTGTAGCCCAGAACCACTGTGGTATATGAACCAAAAGTGCTGAAGCAGTATGACACAGCTGAGTGAATTCTCCGTCAGATCAAATCTCTGTTGGCACAAGGATTTAGGCACACAGGCAGCATCTCAGGTACTGGAGGCACTGGGTTAACAGCCAGTCAAATCTGTTTCTGTGGCAGACTTAATAAAGGATGTTAGCATGTTAGATAATTCATAAATCCAAGTGTATGTGTCTCAAACCTGAGTAATAACACTAGTCGATACACAGCAAATTTCAAGTGCCAAGCCCCCAGCATTAAGCCTTTTAAGAAATCAGACTCCAGTCAAAAAGCTAATACCAAGTTATAAATGAAATTCTGGGATACCAGTGCCCATACACTGTTGGGCAAGGTATTATTATAAAAGATGAAATAACCAGGGAACATGTGTACTGTAGAATAACACACATTTGCAATGCACTATCACAATCTTTTAAAATGGAAATCTAGTTTTATTTATGAAGGAGACATAAATAAACCCAATCACAAGTCTCTGACACAAATCCAGTTATTTATTCTGCAAAAGGATTTCTTTTTGAAGATTACAATGCAAAGTAGCATAAGTTTTATGTAAAGACTGAAGCCCTAGCAATAGTTCATAATCTGCCATGCACTTGAACCCAACCCAGATAGAAGTGTTTCACATTGATACATTTGATAAATTAGATCCATAATGGAACAGCTCATTCTTTTAATAAAAAAAAAAAACCAACAAAAAAAAAAACAAAAAAAACCACAACAGATCAGACTTGCGTTTGTCAGTAGATGGAGGAAAGAGTCAAGTAAAAATGTAGAAAAAATATTTTAAAAGCCTCACATTCACATTTTTCACCCTCTTCAGACCATTTCTCCTCTAACAGATTCTGTGCCACGTTTTGCTCATAGGCAGTATGTGTAGCACCATTAAAACATTCCTGTTGGCCTCTCCTCATTTTGTCTTCTCTCAAGATACTTATGTCTTCTTGAACAGCCTTCATTTATACTTCTCAGTGCACTGCAAGGACATCAAGAATCTCTGAGAATGAAAGTTATGTGTGGTGGCATACAGTCGCCTTAGTCTATATTTGGCTATATTCACTGCAAATGGAGCAACGAGTTGCAGAATATAAAACTCATTAGTCAGGTTACTTAGAAAGATCCAGCTGAGGACTGGATACTGGTCTGAAAAAGTAATGTATCTTTGTAGATCTTCTCCCAAGAGTGGAATATTTTTGAAACTTATTTGTTGTGCAAATAAAGTACCATACAGCAAAACTTCCCAAGCTGCATTGTCAGCGTGGTTTGGATACATAAATTCAACCAGCCACTCTGAAATAAACATATTCAACAGCCGTTAAAATCTCGATACTGGCTGATTTTACTGGATCATATCCTCCAGCTCTCAGGGATGTAAATTTCCGGCCATAACCTGTGCAGCAATAAACTTCATTCAGCCACAAGAGTGTGCATGTGAGAGGATTGCAAATCTGCTCCGCCAAACCAGAATTAGCCGGTATCGCAGGAATGAAAGAGCGTGGAGATTTGAAATTGCGGAGAATGGAGACAAGGCGGTGCAGAGGAAGAGCTGCCTGGGGGGCAGGCGGCCCCAGACCGGTGCCGCACTCCTATGGAAAATAAGCCCCAGAGCGGCGAGCAGGGGTGAGGCTGAGCTGGCGCGGGCGCTGAGCGGAGCCGGGGGCAGGTGGACACCGGAGCCCGCAGCAGCCCGCGGGGTCCCGGGACGCGGAGCAGCGCCGCGAGTTGGGCTGATAGCGGCGCTCGGCGCCGAGGCGCGCAGGGACCGCGGCGCTGGCGGAGCTCGACGCGGTGAGTACATCGGGAGGAGCCGGGAGCCACCATACGGCAGCGGCACCAGCACCGGAGCGGGAGGGGAACGCGGAGCGGCCACGCCGCCTGCGGCAGAGGCGCTCTGGGCTGGGCTGGGTTGGGTTGGGCTGTGCTGGGCTGTGCGGGGCACACCCGGGATGTCCCGGCGCGGGGCTCCCGGAGCCGGGGGCGGCGGCCCCTCAGAAGCGCGGGGCGCCGGGAGCGCGGCTGCCGCAGCGAGGTAACTCGCGGTCATCCTTTGTGCTCGGCGGGCGGGCGGGNCGGGCTGCGCGACAGCCGCTGCCGAGCTGGCCCTGTGACAGCCCCGCGGCCCGGGCTGTGGCGGCCGTCCCCGCCCGAGCTCTGCTTCGCACAGGTGAACTGGAGTGTTGGGAAGGCGTCGCGTGTGAAGCTCCCAAAGCTGTTCTCTTGCGAGAAAAAAGACCCCTGCCTTCGGGCTTCTCCCGGCTGTAAGGCTGTACAAAATAGAGGTGCATGCCTGATGCAAGCTGCCCATTTTCTTGGTACCAAGGGGGGAAAACTGTCCACTATCTGAGCCAATTCCGCTGGCCCCACGGGCGGGGCACCACGCGTGGGTCACACCGGGGCACAGCAGCACTAAGGGGTCTCCGGGGAGGCCGCCTGAGCAGGGCTTGGGAAACATCCCTCAGGGAGGGGCAGCAGGGCAGCACCCCCGCTCTGGAAACGGAACTGCTGTCGACTTTATGCAAACTTGTGATCCTGGCAATAAGTTCAGCCTTTTAAGCATTTAATTTCCCTGAATTTGTGTTCCTTTCTGGGCATGCATTTTTATGTACTGGGGCCCTGACTGGCAGAGGTGGCTGATGACCACATCTCCGTGAAGTTGCTGACAGCTGAAGCGCTCAGCACGTTAGGAAGGTGAAGTCAGGCTGCAGAAACATATGGCAATCAAAATAAACCATGTTTTTTAGCAATGTTTCTTCTGTATGCCTTCAGCAACCAAATAATTACATGTGGCATGTTTACTGAGAATATTACAAAGTCAAACTCATTACTAGTTATAATGCATTTATGAGTTATCCATTGGAACTACCTTTAAAGTACAATTTTATTCTATAATTTTTAACACTGAGACAGTCAAATGCTGGAAGAAGTTGACCAAATATATGTAAATTATTCATCATATGGACTTTTTATAGCAAGAGCAGATGTTTTTCAGTGATCTAGTTGAACTATAAGCTAGAGAGCCATAGCTCCACTGATGGTACATGGAACTTGGGTGTTTTGCTGCTAACTTAGGTCTTATTACAGCACCTGCATTTGTCCCTAAAATAGCTCATGAGTCAGGTTTTCAGAAAAGCTCAGCATCTTTGCAGGCACTAATGCTTGGGCCATTTTTCTAAGAGCTCTGCATACTTTATGTGCATATAGTCTAAAAAGCTTTTCTGGAAAAAAAAAAATCATCTCGTTCTTTTCCAGGTGACCAAATAAGAATCCAGATTCTCCTGCCTTTAAACAAAATTCTGCCTGAGGGGCTGTATTCAAACACTGTTACTGTTTGTGGGTCTTCCCTGCCTTGCTTATTGGGGAAACTGGCTGGCTTCACAAATCAGCTGCTGTCATTTTCATTACAGTTTCTCTAGGATTTCACAACAGCAAAGAGTTCATTTGGCTCCTCTGCCTTTCATGAGCCTGTTCTTGGCAGTGCTGTGTGGGAAGAAGGTTGAAGGCAGGTAAATGTCTTTTTCCTGGGTGTAACAGGCCATGGGACGATCAGTCAGTCCTGCGGAGGGCATCCAGGCATCCAATCCTTGCTTTATGCAGAGACTGAGAGTTTGTACAGTTGTTTGAGATGTCCTCCCCTGATTTTGAGTGTATTCACTCTGAACTTGCGTCCTTAGTGAAAAGTTAATAGTATGAAAGTAATAATAAGCAAGATTTCAGTTCAAATGTAAAATATATACATTTTCTGAAGATTTGTGGGTGTTGATGCAAGCATGACATTAACTTGCATCTACTCAACCTAAGCCTTTTCTGTCAGCAAGACTGCAAAGAGGAGTGTCATAACTTTGCAGCTCAATATCAATTATTTTTCTTCAAATAATTTAAAATATGTAAAAGATGTGCCTATTTCCTGTCCAAAGAAGAAATTTTTTATATGCACTATCAGGATTCAGTGTGCACAAAACCAGTCAAAAGTATAAGAGAGAAAGGTGAGGCTTTACTTTTAATCTTGACTCTGAATCTTCAGTTACATAATTTTGTATTCCATTATCTAAGATGCACTGTAATATCCCTCATACATTTTCATTAATCTTATGCAGAACATATGCAACAGCTTGTGATTTTCCTTCATTCTGCCTCTTCTCATTATTTCCCATTAGCATGAATTTTCGCTGTGTTTATCACCTTTTTGCACCTAGTCTCTCTCTGCCTTGTGAGTGGGCTGAATCCTCTGTAAGTAGTCCTGTAACCTACAGCAACAGAGGATCTGGCTCCAAGTACTTTATTAGGAAAGGGTTGAGATGTCATCTTTAAGACCTACCTTTTGCAGGGGAAGGGTGAAGTATAATTATGACTAAGGCTGTCCTCTTTAATTAATAATATAATTTAATAATTGTGACCAGGCTGTCCCTTTATGGTCACAAAACCAGTCTGCACCACTGCATGGCTCTGACTTGTTCCCCTGCTGCCCATCCTGCCTCAAACACCCTGCAGGACCTCTAGAAAGACCTCTAAGCACTATCCCCATTCTCTGTTTCCCAGTTTGGAAAGGAAAAGCTTGGAAGGCATTTCAGTATCCATTTCCACTGTCAACTCATCAATTGATCCCAGCTTATCTGCCTGTGCAGCAAGTGTTGAATGTGCACAGTTCTTGTTCTTCCTCACTGCATCACCAATACCTCCCATGGCCAAGTTTGGGCTAATGACAGCTTAGTCACTAAAGAGCATCCATCTATTAAACGTTTGCTAGCAGAAGTACAACATATTGCAGCTGCAGCTCACTTATGAGGCAGATCAGTGTGCTCTTGCAAGAACCTACACACTCAAGCTGCCCTTAGTTACACATAATTACCCGCACTGCAAGGAGGGGTCAGTGGCACTTGACTGCAAAGGGAACTTAGGCAGCAGCCAGGCTGGAGAGGCTGCACATATCAACAGGTGTGCACTGGTGTCTGGGACTGGCCAGCTCTGACTGCAGCTATGGATTACTGTGGAATGCCCCAGGGCCTTCTCTGTGTGTCTATCTAGCAATAAGAAAAAAAGTAAAACAGTTTGGAAAGGTAGTAACTTGAGAAGCAAAATGTACTCACTCATATATTTAAAGACAAATTATCAGTTGGTACAGAATCTGAGTTTGTTCACTGCCTGTTTGCAGCAGTGAGGAGCCAGCCCAGAGGCACACATTCTGAGGGCTCACAGGAGACATAAGGAGCTTTAAAAAATAATTTTGATAACTTTTTTCCCTTTCCAATGTCGTGAGGCTGATGTTTCTTTTTATTTCCCTGGAGAAGAAGACAAAAAATCACCATCTCTGGTAATTTGTATCATTGCATTTCTAGTTTCCGTGGAAACCTACGTGGTGCTCCACAGTTGGGTAAGATTTGAATCTGTTGCAGTAGAAATCAGATGGAGGGAAGACTGGATTCTGCACCTTGACTGTTAATCAATTAAAAGTGGTTTTGAATTTATTTCCACCTTGTGTTGCAATCTTCACTTAGAGTAACAATAGAACAAATCAAAATAATCCAGTTAAGCTAGTGTGGCCTGATCCTATGTACACCTATGCATGTAACTCTGCCCCTCAGCTTGATTCTGAAAGGCATTGACATTAATATGGAAGAATTCTTTGTTTTTAGTAGGATTATTAGGATTAATACTATGGAAACTGAAAGGATAATAGCAAACTGTTGTCATGTTGACTGTAATAAAAAGCTTTCCAGAGAGGTAGTAACAATTGCCTCATTGTGATTTATGTAAGCAAAACATTTTGAAAATTAAGAACCTTAATTCCTTATCTTTTGCTGTCTTCATTCTTTTTCTTCCACTGCTGACGAAGAAATACATCCCCAAACTGATTTCCTCTGAAAAGATGTGGTAACCTCATCTACCTGCTGCTCCAGGATTTCAGTTCTTTACACCAAGCTTTATGAACTTGAAAACAAAGGCACATCATCTTACTGGAACAGCAGAAGGTGACACAGAGAAGTAATATACAGAGAGAGACCAGTCTTTTTTGTGACCACAGACAACCCATGAAGAGTGAGGGCTCTCAGCCACCTAAAAGTAAGTAAAATATATAATAATGGAAATAATGCAGCTGACTGTCAGCCTGTGAGTACTCCTGCATGGACAGCCATGACAACAAGTTACACAAAGAAATAAATTAATTGGACCATTTTCTAAGCATTTTACGTTTGAACAATGAAGTCACAGTATTCACTACAACTGCACTACCCACGGTGATAAAATATGATAGTGATTTATGGCATTCACTATAACCAAACTACAAAATCTGATTATTTTGTATGTATTTTTTAGGTATTTACTACATTTGCTTCAGAATACTGTGGAGAAAATGTATGCTAGTCGAGAGGATATTGGATATGATTTTGGAGATGACTCAAAAGTTAGAAGTAAGCCAATTAAACCTAATCCAAACATCGATGGAGGATGGGCTTGGATGATTGTACTCTCCTCTTTCCTTGTGCACATACTCATCATGGGTTCCCAAATGGCCCTTGGAATACTCAACATGGAATGGCTTGAAGAGTTTAATCAAAGTCGTGGCTTAACAGCGTGGGTTAGCTCCCTCAGCATGGGCATCACACTTATTGTGGGTATGTGCCAGCATCACATATTTTAAAACTATTTAGATTTTTGAATATGTTTGCCATTCATCCCTAAAATATTTTCTTATGGTTATCCCAAGCTGACCTTTTAGAGACACCAGGACAAATTTTACAATCTAGATGGAGAAAGGCAATAACAGGGAATCTGACAGGGAAGACAGTCCAGGAGACTACATGAGCAGGAAAGGAAGCCTGTGACTTCCAGGTCTGACTAGAATTAAGAAAACATGATCTGTGAAGTTTGGAGTCCTCCCCATACTCTATCTGTGAGGAGAAAATTTTGAATTCACACCGTTTATATTTCAGTTTGGCAGCTGAATGAAAATGTATTTTTTTAGTTGTAGTTGGATCAACCCAAAATAATATCTGGAGGAAATGTTTGTGTAAATATGTGCATATCCATCTATGACTGCCTAAATGAAGTCTGAAAAAGTTGTGTTTAGGTCTGCTGAAATTATTCTACTGAAAACAAGATAAAATGCTTAACTTCTGGTTACTTGTGAAAAAGTCTTGCAGTCACACAGCATCAGCAATGGGAACAAGTGTTTCAGCTTATTGCTCTGTTTAAACTGTCCCTTCTTCATAGGGCAACTTTGATTGTAGGCCTTGCAGGTATTTGCTAAGTATTTAATCAGTTGGTTGTATTTCTCGTTCCATGATTTTAAGAAGTAATATGAAAAATAAACTGAGTTGCATGAGTTCCCTGATGTTTTAACATTTTATTTAAAACATTAAGAAACTTAAGGTGAAAAATTATTAGAGCATAAAGAATTAAATAAATAATTTATGATTTCTTTCATGTTTTTTAACAGGTCCTTTTATTGGTTTATTCATCAGCATGTGTGGGTGCCGCACGACAGCCGTAATTGGAGGGATACTGAATGCCCTGGGTTGGATTCTGAGTGCCTACGCCTCAAATGTGCACTACCTCTTCCTCACCTTTGGAGTGACAGCTGGTGAGAGCTGCACTAATGTTTGAAGGTTCTTTCAATTATTTTTGATTCCTTTGAAGTTGGTCTGAATGAGTAAATAGGGAATGTGGACTGTAAAGTTATTCCAGCTCTGCTTTCACACTTTTTACAGCCTGTTATCTTTTTAGGAAACTTATTTACTCAGTGAATTGGGCCCAGTGACTTCTGTTGTCATTTAAATTTGCCATGTGAAGGTGGTACTTTTATCAGTTTCACCCAAGTGAATACATTGGAGGACATTTTTAATTAGGGGAATTACTGTAACTCAAACTCTGACAAGTAAAATTTAAAGATGAATTTCATATCTAGCTAACTCCTCTCCTTGTCACAGGAAAGAATAAAAAATATTTTCTCCAGAAGTTGCTCCACATTAATAAAATACTGGATTATGATAATTCTGCATTGTTTCAAAACCCATTTTAAAGGGTGAAGTGGGTTACAGCTGGTAGGCAGCTAAGCTGCACACAGGTGCTCACTCACTCTCCCACAGTGGGATGGGAGAAAATCAAAAGGTAAAAATGAGAAAAAGAGAGTTTAGTAGATAAAGCAAAAGCTGAATGCACAAGCAAAACAAAGATAAGGAATTCATTCACTACTTCCCACGGGCAGGCAAGCATTCAGCTGTATCCAGTAAAGCAGGGCTTGGCCATGTGTAACTATTACCTGGGAATACATTGCCACAAGTCCAAGCATCCTCCCTTCCTCCTCCCCTCCCCCAGTCTTATTGCTGAGTACAACATCTCATGGTGTGGGCTGTCCCTTCAGTCAGCTGGGGTCCCCTGTCCCACTGCATCCCCTCCCAGCTTCTGGTGCTCCCCCACTCATGGGGGTTTAGAAACAGAAAAGGCATTGATGCTGTGTAAGCACTGTCCAACAACAGCTAAACCATGCCTGTTTAAAAAACCAACTGTTAGCGGCAGTGGTTGGTTCACAAATACAAAACACAGCACCAGATGAGCTGCTAGAAAGCAAATTAACTCTATCCCAGCCTCCCTTAGGATAATGCATGGGACTGTATTTCATATGTAGTTTCCAATAACTGTTATTCATATTGTATCAACAACCACTTAGAGCAACTAATATTGCTACAACTTTTAAAATCAGAATGACTGAAGTAATGTTTTATCATTTTAATGAAATCTGATGTCTAGAAAACCTTTTGAGATGTGTAAGAGCCCAATCAAAATACAGAAAGACATTTAGGCATCTTCCTTCAAAACCAACAGATCCTTAGTGCCTGAATGCTCAGTTTCTAGCAATATGTTGCTTGTGAAAAAATTCAGTTACTTGAAGTAAGTTATGTAGAGGAACCCAGTATTAAGTACTCTATTTTATTTGCTCTTCATTTCTGAAAAGGGATACTGTTAATAGATATGAAACAAAAAGGTTAAAGTTATTCATGTAAAAAATACGAAATTTGGGCTTTAATTACTATCTGAACAACACGGAGCAGTTCAGGGGGCTTTGAAATGTTACTGAAGCACTGTCTATGTTACATTTCCCAAAGGGAAACATTATGAAAAAAAGGGATTGTCTGCAATACTAGTAATGGCTTCAGTACCCTGAATTCTCTTAAACTGTCCTTTCATAGAATTTCATAGAAATCTACAGAATTTCTATACATAAATATTTATCTAGCTTTCTGGATGAAGAAAATACTGAGATTAGCAAAGATCACTGTGATGACCCTTTATACCACCATATCATAGACTTCAGTAATGTTGTAAATTCCTGAACAAAGAACAATGATCACAGAAAGGATCCTGCCTTTTTCAGAATTTCTGTTTCCATATATATTGAATATAATCAAGCAGGCAGGAATCTACACTGTTCTTCTTCAGTCCCTGCTGCTTTTCAGAAAGAGCACACACAAACGAACAAATGGCAGAGTTTAAATAGAGATTTTAAAGAGGGGTGAAAACCATATTTTACAGAAAAAAAGAAAAAAAATCATAGACTTTCATGTGAAGTGGAAAAGTGAGATGTTGCAGGAGTTATTCTGTCCAGAAAAACAGTGTAGAGATACCTGAGAGGTTCCTTCCAGCTCCGTGAAACCTCTGCCCGCTGTCCCCTCCCTCATGGTCTCCTCACTCACCCCCAGTCCCTGCCCGCTCACTCCCACGCCCTCACTCACCATCCCCTCAGTCCCGGCCCGCCAGGGGAGTCTCTCCATGTTCTCATGGCTGCTCCTGTAAAGCTGCTGTTCCCTTACAGTGGCCACCTCTTGCTGCCGTCACCTCACCTGTTGCTCCACGCTGTGCTTGTGGGCCTGCTCATGGCTGCTGCCTTCCGTTCATCCCTGCCATCCCACGCTCAGCCGTCCCTGCGCAGCCACCCTCGGTGCATTCCCGAGGGCTCCTCGGCTCAGGGCTCCCTTTGCCCAGCTCCTCACAGCCGGCTCCCCTCAGCAGGACCCGGGCTGGCTCCTGCCCGCAGCCCGCAGCAGCCCCAGGAGCAGGAGGGCTCCTGGGGGACAGAGAGGCCTCCCCGAGTCTGTGGTTGGGTGTGAGGAGGGACACTGGTGCAAAAATAAAAGCCCAATTGTGTATTTGCCTAGGAAAGAAAGTAACACTTCTAACCGGCAAAATGGGCCAGCTCTGGCCAGGGTCACTGCTGTGATGTTGGAGGGCTTTTTTTCAGGCTTTTCTGGAATCATGCCTTTCTCTGGCCTAGCTGCAGCTAGATCATGCTGTAGCTGCATGAGCCACGTTAGCACCTATTTAGGAAAACTTCTAAGCCACAAAACACTTCTGAATTGCAATCCCAGTGAGTTAGGAAGCATCTTCTGTACACCTGTTCCAATCCAAATTCCTCCATGAAGAATTTGATGTGAGAAAAAAAGTTACCTCTAATGATTTGTTTGCACAACTCATCACTTTCTGCTTGAAGTAAATGCCATGAATACACGCCCTGGTTTTAACCACTGGTGAGGGCTTTTCAACAGAATGAAAGATCTGCCTTATAAGACTGAGCAGCTACTGCGTGGCCCTCTCTGGGCTGCCCAAAGAGAACCAGCCTGGACCTGAGGTCCCAGCAGTGCACTAACCCCATGTGCTGAATCCTCAAATACACGTCATGGTCACTATGGCTCTACAGTTCCTGAACAAGGACAGGAACTCAGTGTGAATCTTCATTGCTGGGGAACTTAGGGGAAAGCAACAAGATGTGCTCACTAAGCAGTTCTGATCACTGATACCATCAGATGTGGGTATTATAATTGCAGATATTTCAAAATAGGCTGTGTCTATGTTTGTCTCGATAGTAACTGTCACTGATTGGTTGTGGGACATTTGTAACTTTCCAGTGTTGTCACGCCGACCTCACATATAGGTTTTATATTGCATGTGTTTAGTTTTTCCAGCAATAAACATCAGTATTGCATTCCCATTGGAATGAGTATTGCAGATTTTGGAAAACACTACAACACAGAAATGAAAGCTAACATCAGAATTGAATATTTATTATTGGGTTTACTGCTATGCTTACACAAAAGTTAGAAATAAAACTGATTTTTTTTCACTATTTTTTAGGTTGTTTTTAGGCAAAACATTCCAATTTATTTAATTTTTTTTAATAGGCATTGGAAGTGGCATGGTTTATCTGCCTGCAGTGGTCATGGTAGGGCAGTATTTTCAGAAGAGAAGAGCACTTGCCCAAGGGCTCAGCACCACGGGAACAGGATTTGGAGCTTTCCTAATGACTGCCTTACTGAAGTACCTCTGCACTGAATTTGGGTGGAGGAATGCCATGTTCATCCAGGGGGCCATCTCTCTGAACCTTTGTGTCTGTGGGGCACTTATGAGACCACTCTCTCCCAAAGACCTCTGTGAAAAATACGTGGTGAGAAGTAACAGTGAAGAAAATCGGGCAAAAGTTCTGTCCCATTCTACAGAGACTATAAAATCCAATGGAGTCCTTGGTGAAGAACCAGAGAAAAAAGAAGAGGCAGCAAATGAAGAAGTGCTTGGCAGTGTGCATCACATAGAAACTGGAGGTAAATCTGGAAGTGAAAGGAGCATGTATGGACTGCGCCTCTTTAAGACAGTGAGCCAGCTGACAGTTACAGTCAGGAAAGGCTTTGCACTCTGGTACTCCAGCTACTTTGGAGCTGCATCGCTGTTTACCAACAGAGTATTCGTGGCCTTTATAATTTGGGCTTTGTTTGCCTATAGCAGCTTTGTCATTCCCTTTATTCACCTTCCAGAAATAGTCAAGCAGTACAACTTATCTAGGCAGGACAATGTATTTCCTTTGACATCCATTATAGCCATTGTTCATATTTTTGGTAAAGTGATCCTTGGAATCATCTCTGATCTTCCGTGCATCAGCACATGGAACGTCTTCCTCATGGCTAACTTTACCCTGGTCACCTGCATTCTTACTTTGCCACTAATGCAGACATACGCTGGCCTGGCTGTGGTTTGTGCTCTAATAGGATTTTCTAGTGGCTATTTTTCTCTAATGCCTGTTGTGACTGAAGATTTAGTTGGAACTAAACACCTTGCAAATGCCTATGGCATCATCATTTGTGCCAATGGAATATCTGCTTTGTTTGGACCACCCTTTGCAGGTAAAAAATTCAAATTGCTAACCAACAGATGTTTGTGTAATGACCATGTGATTCTTTATATTATTAACCTTTCTTATGCTATGAGCATGTATAGTTAACAAAATCACAGCTGCTCCGGAGTGGACATAACATCTAGCTATACTTTGCTGTCCTTCAGCTAGAAATACCTGCTTTGGGGACTGCACTGCTCATAACCTCTTTACTGCCTTCCCCAGCAGGATGGAGAAGTGTATGTATGCTATTCCTAGGGTGACTTAGGTTTAAACAGACTCATTATAAATTTCCTCATAGAAAGAGGCAAGGGAGTACAGAAGAGATATAGGTACTGATTGTCAGTACTAAATCAGACTCCAGCTCTCTTTTACAGAGGTGCTGCTGAGAAGAAAGCTGTGAGAAATCTTGGGAGTCATGGCCATGGTCAGCCAGGGGCAGCTCTAGGCTGAAAGGAAGCCAGCAGCCGCATGAGCAGCCCAAGAAAGTGAGAGCTCCTTCTCTCCCCACCACTGGGTGAGCAACACGAGTGAGAAGAAAGCTCGCTCTGTGCCCCTTGAAAGCAGCAGTGTTTTACTCTGCCACGTTCCCTCAGCACCTCCCAGTCTGTGCTAAACCTGTCTCTGTATTTGGTCTTTGGTTACAAAGCAAATTGGATGCAAGCAGCTGATGTACAGAGAGCTTCTGATCTCGTGGGTACATCACAATGCAGCCAGCGTGGCGTGAGCAGTTTTGCTCATTTGGGTTCTCAAACCTTCATGAAGTAATAGATAAGTAACTTCAACGAAGAAGTAACTTCAACAAAGAAGTATCTTTTATGTGTTTTTGCAAAGGAATTGAGGCTGGAATGAGAGTCATTGCAGTATTGAGATTGTATCTCTTGAACAGTCTTCTATTGGTATGTGAGGCTTGGAGACAGCTATGGGGAATGTGTTTGCTTGCACAAGGCACAGCATTTGAACTAATCAGTGTTGGGCATTTTACAGAGGAAGTGATAGGGCGGAGGAACTAGTTGGTTTGGGATTACAAAATGTCAATTTTAAAATCAGACCTGTGATAACTTGGTTTTTTCCACAAAGCATCTATGGATTTGACAGAAATGTCATGAAAGAAATGTGAAGTATTTTTTGTATTTTCTCATGAAATGTACTTTTTTGTCAAGCTTTGTAACAAACATGTTTTGTCCTTATTTTCCAGGTTGGATCTATGACATCACACAAAAATATGATTTTTCTTTTTACATAGCTGGATTGCTATACATGGTGGGAATAATATTTTTACTTATTCAACCTTGTATTCAAAAGAAACAGCCAAGAGAAAAATCTACAGAAGAAGCACAAGTATAGAACAAATTTCAGAAGTTTTTTTTACAGAACTTTTTTGTTTTCATGTTTCTCTTGTATGACAGTATGAAGATGTTTTTCTTATAAAACCAACCACATTTAGCTGCACTTAAGTGAAAAGCAAATGTGCTCCATAATGCTTATAAATTATTGGAAATATGTTTTTAAAATTAGTTAAGATATTTTACTTTAGAACTACCAAATACAGCGATTAAAAGCACACTGCTAGTGTTTTAATATTAGAACAATGCTAAGAACCCTTACCCTTGCTTCTCTTTTAACTTTTCACCATTAACCAATGGTGAAAATCCATTGACTGCAGTGCAGTTACTCTGATTTACACTAGTCCTACAAGAGAATTTGGTCAGGACATGAATGATTTATAAAAGTCCTTTCTACTCTGTATTCAATCTGATGAAAGATTAGTTACTGAGTATAAGAAAATGATTGTATTTCTTGCCTGGCTAGTCAAGTACTGTTGAAATGCTACTACAATAATTCCATTAATTCAGCATACTAAAATTACTATTTCTGTGATGCAAATCTGAAGAAAAGTTCTCATATATTTCTGAAGTGATTCAGTTGAACTCAACAGATCCCTCCCAACCCAGTATATTCTGTGATTCTGCTTCAATTATTTTTTAATTTTATTTTTTTAAACTATCAACTGCATCTAAAGTAGACATCCTCAGTACACAGGCTGCATTTTAAATGCTGTGACACTTGATGCACTTGAAGTAAAAAACTGATAAATGCAGAAACAGGAAACATATGGAAAATATCACTGTGACTGGAAAATGTTTCCAGAAACAGTTTGAGTTCTCTGGCCCCTTTACCTAATTAGAGTTATTGTAGAATTTAATAATATTGCCACTGACTCCTTCCATGGGAATGAACTCTACTACAGCACACTAAATTTTGTTATAACTTAATTGAATTGTTCACAAACTCTGTTACATATGAAGAGTCATGTTGCTCCTTGTGATGTACACCATGAACTGACTAAGATTCATCATGTTTGAGAAGTTTATTCACTAGAAAATTAGATACTGCAGAGCATGGAATAGCTGAAGAGCATTTAAAGTATTCAAATAAATTTTCTTAACATTAAGGATCCACTACACAATGCAGAAGGTGATGTATGGTGGTACAGGGCATATTTTTTCCAGCTTTGAGAGGTGAGTCTGATGTTAATTTTCCTATCAAATAAGAACCACTGTAAGTTTTCATCCTCTTAGCTTTATGGAAATTCTTTGCATGACAAATCAGGTTCTTAGTTTAATATTGCTATGTGCTGCTGGAATTCCTTAAAAAGCAATTGAAACTATTCAATTATATTGAAGAACTATTGGGAAACAGTTCAATATGCAACAATATTACTATCCTGATCTTCTTTATAGCTGCAAGGTTGGTTAACAAAAAGTTCTGAATGTGTATTTTCTATGTTGAAATTCACCAGCTTCTTAGTGTTGCACTTCTACCACTGTTGGCAGGGACATACTTTAAAGTATTCCTTTAAGATCCCTGAAATGAGCCAAGTTAAAAAATAAAATCTTAAGAAACCCTGAATTACTTTAAGATGTACGTCAGTGCAATCATATAGGCTAGTTATGTATGGCCTTTAAAACTCACATATGACAACTGAGGTGGCACTGAACTGCAACACACAGTGTGAACACACAGTCAGTAACTTCTTAAAATCAGCTTTTGTTATTGGAGAAAATGTGCACGTAAATTTTCACATCAGTTCTTTGTTGCAGGTTAAATGTCTTCTTGGTGGGAATGCTGCTGATGGCTCATTTGAACTGAGCTATCTTTTGTTGGTGAAATATATATTATAGTGATGATTTCCCTCATTTGCCTTTTTTTTTTTGAAAGATATGTATCCTTCATACATAGATCTTCACTTTGTCTTTTGTCAAAAGCAACTTTATTTGCATATTACAGTAATAAAAATATGTTGTTCACTTGTGATATCTGCAACAGATCTTTCTATAGAGGTCCTTACAGAGCCATATCTTGGGAATAAACTTACATTACCCAAAAATACATTTATTAAGTTAGTATAGTATTTTAGCCACATAATGACATTTGCATTTGTCATTATCCTAAAATGAAATAATCACAAAGAGGAAAGAATATCTATGGAAGTGCTTCTTATACCTAAAAATCAACAATCACTGAATGTTTCCAGCATATTGGTATATAGTTGTAGAACAAAAAATCCTTAATCTAAATCATCAAATATTTGAGTATTGAAGTACTGGTTTATAAAGAAACAGAATTATACAAGAACCCTGTATTCGTAGTTTTTAATCAATTTATAAAATACAAGTTTAGTACTTGCCATGTTAAAAAATGGTAAACTCCTTACACTCTTCAAATATGAAACTATTATATCCAAATACTGAAATCACTGATTTTAATACTTGGGTCCTAAATCTAGTCAATTGTAAATGTAAATCTAGTCAAATGTGAATGATGTAAATGATCAGCCTCTATAAATGACAATGCCACAGCATCTGCTATAAGCCATGGAGTACGTGTAGCATAGATACAAACCAGAGAAATCAGAATGAAGAAATAAAAAGTAGCCACAAACTGTTCCTGTTGCAGTAACTGCTATGATGCTGATTAAAACACAGTTTCAGGATACCCAACCTATTAAACACTGTAATATTTACATGTTGCTCCTGATAAGACATATTCTATTTTTCCTGTTTCAGTCCTTAATAAGTCTGTTTTCCCTAGTAAAGAAGAAAGGTCCGCGTGTCTGACCCAGTAAACAGCCATGCATTATAACAATTGCTTCAATGGAACATGCACCTTTATTCAGTTAGTTTTTTGTTCTGAGCATGTTCCTTCTGCCTCCTTTGGAGCTGTAGCTGACATCTGTGTGTGTGAAGGTTCCCAACCCTCTTCCTGTGGGGGCTCTTTCATGTCAGGTGTGGTTGTGTCACGCAAGCTCTCCCCAAGAGCTCCCCAGAGCACATTACTGTCATATAGCTACTTGTGAGAGAAAGTAGAAGCTTAAAATCATCATTTGGCTTACTCACTGCTGATTATTCTACTCCACCAAATGTGTTTAGACAGCACAGAGGCCTTGTATGAAGGTCACTTGCAGTGCAAGCTGCCCACGCATTTTGAAAGACGCAGTGATAGTTAAAACTCACAGGAGATCAGCAGAAGTTTTGCCCAGGGTTGCCAGTGCAAGATATCACATGTTCTTCTGTGAAAAATATGAGAAGCTATTTTTGGTATAATATCTGAGGCCTTTCTGCCACTGTAAAAAAAAAAACCAGCTGTAATGCCACGTACTTTCCTGGTGTGTAATTCATACAGCTGCTCTGAAATCAACCAAGCTGTGTAACCTGATGCCAAAAAAACCTGTCAGGGTGTAGAAATCGCATCAGAAATACAAATCTGTTTTCAAGGTAAGTAAAAGAGGCCTTGGGGTTTGAACAGAAATGCAATTTTAGAAAACTTTCAGATGTACTGTAAGGATTAAGCCTGTTTCTCAGGAGATGCTTCCCTCTTTCAGAATGACTCCATAAACAGAATCAGGTGGAAATAATATAAGGGATTTAAAAAAAACATGAAATTTGTTAGATGACAGAACCATCACAAAAAATTATGAAGATACTCTGTGTCATATATGATCTACTAATTGTAAATTATACAAGAGCACAGAAACATTGATTTTTTCCCCCAACTGTTCCACTTTTCTACAGGTGCAGTTGCAGGAGCCTAAGTGCAGCTGTACTCAATGACTCCAATGCAAGTGGTAACAGAAATAGAAAAGCAAAAATCCTGGTGTAACTTGTGTTACACATTGCAGTTGTAGCTGGATGCTTTGAACTGCTTAAATTACTGCCTACAGCAAAGCTGTCTCAGAGTACATGGTCTTGGTTGTTCTCATACAGGCATATACAATATGCTAGCAGAGCAAAAGCAGGGATTATTGGGGAAAATGCATATAAGTCCTGAAATGAAAGTGTATGGATCTTTTAAAAGTTCTCTTTACATTTCTGCTTACTCTCTGCCTCTTGCTAATCTGCTTTTCCCATGAAAAAATGACACCATTAAGTTAAAAACAATATAGACTGGTTTTCTAATTGCATATTTTTATTTCTAAATACAGTGGTCTATAAAAAAAAAAAGGAAGAAAAGCAAAGCCGATTATCCTAGCCATTGCCATGCCTCTGGATAATCCCACCCATTCCCTGGCTCTGGGTTATCCCAGCCATTCCCCGGCTCTGGGTTATCCCAGCCATTCCCTGGCTGTGGATTGTCCCAGCCGTTCGCTTGGCTGTGGAGTGTCCCAGCCATTCCCCGGCTCTGGGTTATCCCAGCCATTCGGTGGCCGTGGATTGTCCCAGCCATTCCCCGGCTCTGGGTTATCCCAGCCATTCCCCGGCTCTGGGTTATCCCAGCCATTCTCTGGCTGTGGAGTGTCCCAGCCATTCCCCGGCTCTGGGTTATCCCAGCCATTCCCCGGCTCTGGGTTATCCCAGCCATTCCCTGGCTGCGGAGTGTCCCAGCCATTCCCCGGCTCTGGGTTATCCCAGCCGTCCCCGTGGCTGTCCCGAGGCGCGGTGACAGCGGCCCTGCCCCGGGGCGCCCTCTGGCGGCCGAAGCGCCCCGCAGCGTCCGGAACTTGAGGAAGGGCTCGTCCCAAACGTCCGACGGAATCCCACCGGGACTGGTGCCGGGACACAGCACAGGATAGCAGCTCGCTGGGAAAGTATCGGGAAAACACAGACAGTGCTCACACGGGGGGGGTTCCACGTTAGGACTTCTGTTCATTGTTTCTCTTGACGTGGAGCTTCTTTTACAGGACGTAATAATAGCACTTAGCAAACAATCTAAAATCCTCTGAAATACACATTGAAAGCATCTGGATCTCCTGGAGAGCAGGATTTATGCTCAGAACTCCAGTCAGAGAAAGGCCATGCTTGGGGTAACAATGCAGATACCCGCTGCGTTCAGCCTACAAGGATGCACGGCACGGGATGGACACACAGAGCTCCCACACTCCACTTTCCAGTCGTGGGTGGAGAGACTGTTCTATTTCCTCTGATTGGAAATCTGAATATGCTACTCTATAATTCCACAGAGAACAGCATTCCAGCTAATGCATAAATTAGTCTGGAAATAAAAACTCATATTATTTGTGCAAATTTTTAAATCCCTAAATATACTGCTGAAATGAGAGAAAGGGAGCATGGCTTTCCTTGTTCTGATAGATTACTGCATTACGCCAAAATCATATTTCTGTTATTATGCAACTTAATTCTTCCTAGGATTTCTTTAGATTCCAAAATATCCAAGGCTTTGTGTTAAACTAATGAAAAGTTTCCTGCCCTCCACAATACCTTATCCTACTCCACTCACACTCTTCAAAATGACAGATGAATTCCAAATATACTGACAAATAATTTCCTGGTCTCTCTTCAATCCATTCTCTTCCTCTCCTTTAGTTATTTTTACTCCCTGTTTCTCCATTCAGTTGTTCCCCTGTCACAATATCAACTGATTTATCTTCCAACAGAAATAAAGCCCAGAACTTCAGCAAGCTTATCTACTCCCATCTGGCCTTCATCTCTAAATTAATGACACGCTCTATTTTCCTGTCTTGCCATTTCCTCCTGTGCTTTCGTTGCCCTGTCCCCTTTTTCTTGTACTCACTTGAACTCACTCTCACTAAAGTATCTGTAATGCCTGGGTAGCCACACAACAGGAACAGCAGCACTGCCAGTCTGACACAGAACTTTTCTTGAAATCTTGTCCCACATAGCCTCAAAAAAATACAAACCCTGTGAGCAATCTCATTCTGATTGGGACGTACTCAGACATGTCCCTCTCTCCATACTACAAGTTTAATCTGCCTCTCTGAAGTCTTTCATAGCATAGCCAGTTGTCACAGCAGAATCAGGAGGACTAAACCCATTTTTAAGTCCCTCATAAGGTCTGACTGTTATGTTTCATTAATTGCTCCACCCAGAAACTGATAGGCTTCATTCTAGGCCTCTCTAGCACCCTTGGGGATAAGAATAAAGTTGTTTTTCTCTTTTAAACATTTCATTTCCTATTTTCCATAAACTAAAATCTTCTTCTCTCCTGAGTTACTGCAGCAGCCTTTGTTCAGGATCTGACAGGGATAGAAAATACAGTTTCGAGGTATTCAGACCCACAAAAATAAGCTTCCTACATGATAGCTCTGAATGTTTCAGCTTTCCATCCCAATTTCCTGACCCTGCACAGGCCAGGAAGCTGGAACAGTTGACCTCCCAAAGGCCTTTCCAATACATCTTCTCTCTTTTGCACCAACAGATTGCCCCTCATTCTCCTGCAGCTCCAGGCTATCCTTCCAATCCCTTATCCCTCATTCCACATGGACAGGTTACCCTTAGCTCCAGTTCTCCAATAATAGCCACTTCTGTTATTCACTCTTTAAAGTTTCAATTCAACATGTACATACTATTTCCCATAATTTCCTGAGAGCTGCGAAGAGCTTCCTAGCAAGTAAGCAAAAGTCACTCCTTTCTCCTCCTGTGCTTCTAACAGTTCCTTGCTGCAAAGTCTACAAAAATATTGAAAAAAAATCTCTTTCCTTGTGCTCATGTCTTTTATCAAAGACATAAGAATTTTTGTTTGGTGATGAGTTCAGTATAAGGGGATCCCAGTCTGTGGGTGAAGTTTCTAGACACTAAATAATACAAATCATAACACAAAGCAAAGGTTTCACATTTCCAATACTTAATCCTGGAAGAAGTGTGCAACACCCAGCCATGGGTTGCAATGGAATTACCTGGATCACTGTGTTTATTATAAAACAGAAGCTTGCAGGATAAACACAGCCTTTCTAAGATCTGGTTTTTACTGCAGCCACTCAGTTTGATTCATTTATTGTCTCAAAAAAAAAAAAAAGAGAATAAAAAGACAATCCTTATTTACTTGTTGTCTTAAGTAAAGCAGACAGATTGATGATTATGTTAAACCAATGAGATGAATCAAAGCCAACAGGCTGCTCAGCAAAGCTAACTATTTCAAATTGAATTTTGGGGGTTTTAAATTTTTACTGTTTCAAATCTGTGTGAAACTTGAGAAAGTCTGGCAATATCTTCAAGCTCCAGAAAGAAAATTATGTACAGGAGCAACGGGACAGGAAGCCATTCCAGGAAATCTTAGTTACCTCGGCACAGATTGAGGACGTTCCAGAACTCTGGCACCAAACACTACAGCAATCTGAAACAGGAAAAACTGAAACCAAATCCAAGCGACAACAGATTTGTAAAAGCCTGTAATTTCTTTCCAATAATCTCAAGTTATGCAGTACATCTTTAAAAAAAAACAAACAAAAAACAACCAAACCAAAACCAACCCAACAATAAGTCAGCTTATTTTTTTCTATGTTTTTCTAGAGAAAATATTATTTAACATGAATGTTCAGATTCATTTTTGGATCAACTTTTCCACATACATATAGGTTTTTATGTAAAGACTGCTATTTACTCAGAGGGAGGTTAGTAAAACAACTGAAAAAAGTACTTCAGTCATATGCTTTGGGGAAAATAATGATGGCTCTGACATCACGAGTCCCTAAAGTTCTGCTTCTTATCTTATATAGGTACAGTTAAACCAACATGAAAATAAAGGCAGTTCCCTTCTACAGGGATGTGGCATTGTTTGACTCATTCCTTTGTGATCCAGTACACCACCAAGTTGTTACTCTGTAAGCCTCCTACCTAGTGAGCAACTGCCCATCCTGCAGTCAGCCAATTATTTCTGCTTCTGTGTTCAGCTTGGAACTCGGCCTTCTGACTTTACCACTGCTCTCTTCAGATCACTTATCTGTTTTGTTGAATTTCTGTAATGAAATTATTGCTTCACTATAAAATAGAATCTTGAATTCACTTTGCTACACTTTTAATGAACAATCAGTGGTACATTTTGAAGCTGCATGTTCTTTCCTAACAAAATGAATGCAGCCATCCAGATTTGTACAGGATTTTTTTCCTTATTTTCATGGAAGTTGAAACTATACCTACTATACACCTATTTTGATGCAGTGATTTTCCTTCCAAAATATTTTGTAAGATTAATTGCAAAACTCAAGGTTATGTGAATAGCTTTGAAAGAGCTTTGAAAATGACATGATTTTAGTGTTAAGATGTTAAGATTTTTTCTTCTTTTCCCCCCTCCAGATATTCCTGAGGTAACTATATGGGAGGAAGCTATCACCTTATCTTCCTTCATGTCTTTGGTTAGGCGGCCCAATATTCTGCAGCTCTCTTTTCCATGCTGTATCACCCTGCAGAATCAGTTTGCTGTCAGTTCTCCTTTGCTTTTTTGCGTTCCAAGCATCTCAGTTCTATATAGTTGGTAATTTCCCTCAAATTCCTTATGCAAGTACAATATGATCTACACAGTCATCTAAAAATGGTTGGGCTGATCTAATCCAAGCTGATATGAAAGAATGCTCCAAATCTTCTCATCCTGGGAATGATAAAGATAAATCATATTTTCACTGTACATCTATTTAATGTTGAATGATCAAGCAGGCTACCACACAAATATTTGAGTTTTCTTTCTAGAAATTATTTCTTTCTAGAAATAATAGTGTGATCTGGTTTGACTATTCTAAAATATATTTAGTATTTAATTTTTTTAATTAATGTATGTGAAGCTAAAATGAACTAACTGTGAAAATGTCTTGAATTGTAAGTTTTCTATGAGATTTTCATTCTGAGAGTGCTGGAGAATATTTGATGACTTGTACTAATTGTTCACTCGTCCAGAAATATAAGTAGACCTCTCTTCTCTTGCTTGACGCTATGATCATTTAATTTTCCATCATTGCAAAACCAAATACAAAACCTAGCTCTATCCTCTTGGCTTCATGAAATTATGAAAAGAAATGTAATGACACTTTATTTCACTGCCCAAAAAGAACAGAAAACATATAAAAACATGGATATTTACAGCTATATGGTAGTTCTTATAAATTTAGTAAAATGGCAATGTTAACAGTTCAGGCACCTTAGGAAAAAAGTTCTCTAAAAATCCCAATCACATGAAAAGAGATAAAATCATAGGAATGAAAACCAGGAGATAATGACAGGAAATACCAACACTTAACAGAAAAACATTTTAGTGGCAAGAGTGTACCAAATATTTAGCAGCAAACCATAGATCTGGTGAGAAGTATTTATCTGAACCCTCAGTTGGCAAATAAATCAGTATGGATAACTAGAATATTATTTCAGTTTATTCAATTTATTCAATTATTCCTGTTTATTTAATATTATTCAATTATTCTTCTTCCAGTGTCTATATATATGTGTATATATATTTTTATGGAGAATTAATAGAAAAATAATAGTGTGTGAATACTTAGGAGCAGCAAAGCATTTAACAGGAGGTGAGGAGGTGTAAAAACATCTGATTGTGTGGAACAGCAAGAACTATGGACAAAAATAATATCAGTATGACAATACAACTCACAAACATAGTAATTTATACTTGTAATACTTCTATTTATGTTAGCATTTTTCTGAAAAGAAAACATCTTTATTTTATATTACAATTTTAATAAAAATGGAGGGGAACCCCCCAGTTTTAGAGATACTTTTAGAAGGAGGAAGAAATTACTACATTTTAGAAAAGAATGGCAACTGTGGCTTTCAATACTTCCTATAGGGTAGGAAACCTCTAGACCACCAATAAGACTTTTCAAGAAAAAGCAGGCAGATCTTATTAATAACCTGCTGAACTATTTTTAACCTACTAAAACCACAGAATAACAGCAGAAAACTGCTTGCTAACAAGAATTTAACTATCTAAATCATTGCACCCACGTAACATAAAACAGATGTTTCATTGTGACGTCATATTAACAGCAAATGCTGCAGGAAAACAGCCTACAAGCAATGAGTAAAAACCAAACAGCTAGAATCCTTTTCACCAGCATATATTCACATTTCAAATCTACTTTTATAAGGTAAATAAAGAGGTCAAAAAAAGTATAGAAGACTACTTCTTTGAAAGCTCAAATTTATAAAAAATTATGATCAATTTTGCCATGAATTAAAATGTGGTACAACTTTTTGCTTCAACTAATGGAGCAATTAGGAACATCTGCAAAACACCAGCATCTTTAGAGACTCTCTGAGCCTGAGCCAAGTTCAACAGGCAGTCCATTTTCTGTTGGTTCAGGATATATTCATTCCCCTTCTAGTCAAAACAAGCAGTAATAACTGGAATTAAAGATTGGTTTTGTCATGGACTGTGAGTGCTGATTGAAACTTTTTCCTTGGTTTGCGTGTATATCCAGTCCCTTGAGCTCAGAATGTGCAGCATTTCCATCCATGGAACACTAACAGGGCTCACTTGCTGCCCTACCCAACAGCCTAAGGTGGTGTTATTATTTCTATCAAGTTCACTTGAAATTGATCAGTTGCAAAAGTTATAACAGGGAACCAGAAACACAAACATAAAACCCACAAACCTAAACATAGAAGTCCACAGGAACTCAGCAGGCCTAAAAATCTCTCAATTGTGCTGTAGGAAGTGTTAGATTTTAAGAAGCAAAGCACAGAGATTATGTTGGTCTTATCTGAGACTCTGAGTGAAGATACACTCAAGTTTATTCTTGAAAAGAGATAAATAGTTGTACCCCCCCCTACCACCACACCTCTTTCCCAAGATTCATATACTTGGGAAAGCAGATCTCCTCTGCTTCAGTGTAAATAATCATGGAATCACAGAATCACCAAGACTGGATGAGACCTTCAAGATCATCCAGTCCAACCATCAACCCAGGACCACCATAATCATCCCTAAACCATTCTCCAAGTGTCACATCCAGACACCTCTTGAACACTTCCAGAGACAGGGACTCCAGAACCTCCCTGGAGAACTTACTCAAATAAGATGATGATTCAATAAGATGATGATTTAATAGGATGATGTCTACCAAAGCTGTTGATGAGAAAAACAAGACTTCATTTGAAAATGACACTTTTCAAGTTCATAACAAAACCAGGATAATTATGAAGTCACATCTGTAAATATTTTTTAAAGTCTGTACAGAATCAGAATACAAAAGCAGTTTATTTTAAAAGCATCAAGATCTCACAAATCCAAGGTGTTTTTGTGCTATCAGGTCTCAGGCCACAGAAGAGACTGCCGTTGCAGTTATGAACTCCTCCACTTCCAGACTAGGCCATAGCTCACCTCACCTATCCCTAGCAGGTACTGAATTAAGGTGTCTTTGGCTTAGTATTTTCAGAAGACACTTTCCTCTGTGAACCATGATCAACCGTATCTTGTGACGTGACCACCCCTTAAGTTAATCCAATACTGGGGACCAAAATGATAAGAAGATGCAGAGCAATAACTACCTGGGACACATAGTTCCAGGTAACTTTGGGAAAATGCATCACTATTTCAGATGTTCTCAGTGGCCAGTCTATCTTCTGAGGTTAATTCAGTGGAGTCCCCACTGCCTTTCTTTTCTGGTTGTCTGCTCCTGAAGTGATTTTGCACTTGTATAGTCCCAATCACCTGTTGCATTAGCAGTTGATTGTGTCAAATTAGATTGGGAATTCAAATCTGGGTGGCTCATAACATGGCCATAGAAACAAATATGCTGGCACATTTGTATTATGTGTTATGAGCATTATCAGTTATTAGCCATAAGAATGTTGCTTTCTGGCCTATATTCGTTGCAAAAATCTCTGTCATTGTCTTATAATGAAACTACCAATGTTGCTGGGCTTTATCATATATTTAGGTTTACTGTCACATTTTTTTTTCATTATTCATACATTAATTTATCTTAATTAATTCATAGGAAAAAGTATGTTAGCCAAAGCAATCCCATCTTTCATGAAATTTATTGCAGATCAATATTGCTAGATTATTCCATTATATGCCACCCAACATTTGTAATTATTATTACCCTCCTGGGATGCTATAATTTCTCTAGGTCTTAAATGATGAAATTTATTCCTAAGGGAAATTTTCCACCATCTGAAAATTACCTACAACTGTGAAAGAAAAAAAAGAAAAAAA
>WAAE01024968.1:0-28123 GCA_013400495.1 Nicator chloris
GAGAAAGTTGATCTTTAAAATATCAAAGACGCTTCCATGAAAACTATCAAGTCAGTAGTCATCACAAAAGTAAATGAAGTGTTCAGAATCCATAAGAAAAGAGTGGAGAAGAGAAAAGTCAACCTCATCATACCACAGTAGAAATCCATGATTAGCCATTCTATGACTACAAAGGGTTCAGACCCCATCTAGTAAAAATGATAAGTTATAATTGGAAAAGTTTCAGATATATGTCTGAAGGATCTCAGCATGGAATGGTTTCTGTACAGGAATGACAGAGGTGATGTGAACCATCCTATCTGGTCTACAAAATCCCAAGTGGTCTGAGGAGTTTGGGTAAGGCCCAGATACCTGTGTTTATCTTCCAGTTCAAGTACTAAGGATTTTTAAAGAAATCAGACTCTAAACATAAAAAAATAGGTGTTTATGCAGAAGATAGCAGCCCAGTTGACCTCCTTGCCAAAAGAAAAGTATAAGGAATATTCACATAGGTTCCAGAGTTGGAAGAACTGTGAGTTTCTAAACAGACAAACAAAATCAGGCTCAGGAATTCCTACTGACAAAACATAAAAGGATGTTTGAGGAGAAAGACGGGAAGATCATATATGTTTACATTGTCTTTTCCTGGTACATCCTTGCACTTGCACTTACAGATGACACTTGGGAAAGGACACTGTGCTGGATGAACCACTAGACTAACCCAAAGCGAATGCTTTTTTAGAATCACTGAACTAAATGAGCAGAAATAGCAGGTATTGTCAACATATTTCATCAGTTTGCACCTATAAAACACTTCCTGGGACAAAAGACTTGGTTGATCTTTTCGTCTGTACAGCAGTATGTACGAGTGTTGCAAAACTCTGTTTCTTGAGAATATTGTGAATGACTTGTGTCAGATACCCGAAAGGAAAGCCTTTTGATATCGTGCTTTTGTTCAAGCAAAATTTATGTTAACAATAAAAGAATAGAAGAATAGAGAAAAGAATGAGAGGGTTTTATTGTTAATATAAAACATGCTTTATTGATCTCCTGTGGCTAGACATCATAGAGGTACCTTTCATCTCAGACTGTGGTGGAAGGAGCTAATATCTTTTACAGAAGAACAATTAGTGAATGAACCATAAGGTGTTGTATTTAGCAATGTTTTTTGTGCAAAACTGGAACTTGGCACTTCATGGGGAAGGGAAGAATTTGTCTTTGTACTCATTGGGTGCATTAAAACCCATTGAAATTTTTGTGTCACCAGTACAGTACGCAATCAGATGGAGCACAACAAAAATGTTTCTAAATAATATATTTGTTTCTGAATAATTTCTCCAGTTTATCCCGTTTTCACGAATTTCAGAATCACTACAAAAGTTGAGCAGCCATGGATTTCATGTCATCCTTGTGTTCATGCAATGGCAGCTGCATAATACTGCCTGGTACTGCAATGTGTAATTGAAATTAGTTCTTAGGAATAAATTAATACAAACCTTTGTTTTAGTTCATGGGCCAACGTCAACCCTGATGGAAGCCCCGTGAAGGCAGTGAATTTGAATTATGTTGACATCAGGTGTTGATTTAAAAATGTTGACAGGATAGCATTTCAGATATCAAAATGTCACAGAAGTTGGAGAAAGAATTCTGGAAATGTCAGAAATTGAGAACTGTCAGTGTTCATTGGATTAGCAACATTTGCAAGCCTCAATCTAGCCAACAAGAGGCAATATGAAAAAAATCTGTGATTAAAAGAAATGTCGTGGCTTAATCAGCTAAAATTCTATCTGGCTAATGATAGAAGTTCTTGTTCATGAACTCAAAAATGCTTGATAGGTCTGTGACTGAGAATAACTATAAAGTTTATTTGATTTCATTCAGACTGTGGCTTGAACAATTCCAAATTACTATTAGGCTGGGGCAAAAATAACAGAGTCGGAAGTAAGTTGGAATAAGCTTCAACTTAAAATATAATAAAATAATTTTCTGAGCTATGATACCTAATCAGAGTATGGGAATGTCTTCTGCCTATCCCCTTGCCATCTCACAAACATAAGGTTCCAGATTGACAAAAATACTTGAAAAGTGTGAGGCTAGGATTTCACCTGGCTCTGATGTTAAGTTCTAAGCTACTGGCACTACTCCCTTGCCTTCATCAACCTCCTCTTATCCAGATCACAGGAAAAGTTACATTACCATACTTAAACATGCTGGAATGGGAATGTGTATTTGAACATTTAAGTTCCTTTGAAAAACTACAGAATAAAGTAAGAGAGTAATTATGCCCTGAAAATCCCCACCAAATTCTAAATGTTACCAAAGTTGCATCAATCTTCACATGCTCCTTAATTTTCTTAACTATTTCATCTTAATGCGTTTCACCATGCCGCTAAAAAATGATGGACTTGATTGGATTTAATAGCAATATTCAATGTCTTTTATCTTTGCATCCATTGCTGAAAATAGGAAACATTTTTAGTGTTGTGAAGTTGTGTTTTAGCAAGAGAAACAGTAAAATAGCCAGAAAAAAGAATATATATATATCTAAATTGCCGCATTGAGAAAAAATAAAGTGGTGTGCAGGGAGTGGAGAATTAAATAACATGGTGGTTAACCCACACACCAAGAACATTCTGAGTGCTCTAGTTAATTAGAGAAAAGCCAATTGTTTAATGTGAAAGATGGCTCATCTTCACATTGCCTAGAACGTATACCCAGAAAATGGTTAATTAGTTTACTTAACCAAGTGTACTCTTATTTTGTCTTATTCTTTTTGTTCTGAATGATGTTAAATGTATTTTATTTAATCCATGCAATTTTATTCATTTTTTTTACAAAGTATCGATGCAAATCAATGAATCATCTAGTTACATTTGTCTCTTTAGAGTGAAATATAAGCAGAGGAAATAAAAGTAATTTAATTTAGCATTAATAAACTGCAAACGGATGTTTACAGTAAATCAGCCACTATCACCATGCGTAATAGTTGTGAGTGAGACAAAGCAGATGTGGATACATCTCTCTTTTTCTTTTCCTTACTCTTAGGGCTGCATCTCTCCTGCACCCTTCTAAATGAGCATGTCGGTTGTTTAAGTGGGTGCATTAAAAGACCATTTTATAAAATAAGAGACAAATAAGAGACAAGGCCAAGAGTCTTTTAATTCTTCAGGTTTGTTTTCTTACCAAAAAAAAAAAGAAAAAAAAAGAAAATAAAGAGATGGATGTTCAGTTTCCCTGCAACATTCAAACAGATGTGGCAGTCTGTAAACAGAAGGAAAGGAGAAGAAAAGAAGAAAAGGTCCTTACAGGTTAAGCGTTTTCATTCAACTTTTCTTTTGTATAATATCTTTATGCAATATTCCAGTCCCCTGGAAAATAACTGAAGCTGTACAAACATTATTAATTTCAATTTACAAAGGTCTTCTGTGTTCTTGATTTTCCACAGGCTTTTTTAGTGATTAAAACATTGTGTTTCTGATAAGTTTCTCTAAACATAACCATAGCAGTTAATGTTCTGGACATATAGCAGATGCCATGTGCATTAGCCACCGTGTCTCTACTTCAGGAATCAGTGATGAAAAACATAGGCACCAAGTGAGAAAGAAATCCTCTCCAAAAATCCCTTACTCTCACCGCACTCAGAATATCCAGAACTCACCTTATGTTTCTACAAGATTGCTTCCTAAGTAGCTTCATCTCTGGAATTATAACCAGGATGAATTACACTCTCAGCATATTTTTAGAAAGTTTATAAGACCTAAGAAAGGCAGAGAGGAGGAGGAACACAGAGAAAAACTAAAAATATTTTAATGCTTTTGTGAGAAATTAGTTCCACAGTACAAAAGTCTGAAAAGGGAATGGGCCTGGAAAGCAAACCTGCATGCTAATGCATGCCAATATTTTAAAATTACACAGCATTTTTTATCCAAGGATCTTTGCAAAAATGGGTATCACAGATACTGCATTTTGCTAAAGGTCACTCAGCAAGCTGAAACATGAGCAGAAGTGAGGTGTTCTGTCTCCTATGTCTGTATCCTACCCACCAAAAGACACCACAGCCCTGCTAAGATGAACTGCTATGAAGAGAGGCTTTTGTCTGATTAATCTTTTGTCCTGTCAAGTTCACAACACCCCTTGCAAAATTGTAGTTCAAGGTCCTCTGATGTTTACCTAACATATCAGCACTTATTTCTCTGAGGTTTTTATAACTCAGGCATGAAAAATTTGCTCCAGGGTGAAAGTTGGCATGAAAGTGTCTCCAGCCATGAGTACAGCTCTTTTTCCCTTCTTTTTGTTTTTAAACTAAATTTAGGAAAGGGGGAGAAAAAAGCCTAAAGTATTTCCAAGAGCTTGCAAAGCTGGAAACACAAGATCATTTACTTGAACCAGTTTGCCTAGACCAAACTGTAATGAGAATCATACCATCCCTTAACTCAAAATTAACCCAAAGCATTGTTATTCACTCAGGCCTTTTCTCCAACAGAGTTCAGTGGGATTTGAAGGGAGTTTTGCATATTTTTAGTTTTTTTGAAGTAGTCCACTGTGGTAAAACACTAATAGCAGGAATGTTGTGAGGGCTTAAAGTCACTGGAATTTCCAGCTCATGATAATTTGGCTGAACTTCAGATAAGAGGACACCCACTTCACAACCCTCAAATTAACACTCAAGTTCACCTGTAAGCTGTGAATGCTACCATAGCATTAGGGAGGGTACTAAAACTTGCCCCTGCTCCATATGTTTCCACAAGTGCTTCAAGCATCCTGCAGCATGCAAGATATCCTTCATCTCAGCCATGGGCAACGTGTTTGCCCAAGGCTGGAATGGAAACAAGTTTTCCTCTGTTTTAATTTTCTTGTGTTTTTTGGCTGGGCTGCTACCCAGGCTGCCTCAAATTCACCACTATCAGATGATCTTTCCATAGTCTATACCTGACCTTCTCTTGCAGACCTGGTGTGAATGATAAAAGACAGACTTCAGAGGTTCCAGAGAGGAAAAGGGTCTTTTACAAAAGCTGCTAATATGGAAAATGTCCTACATGCAGATATATTAGATCACAGATTAAAGATGCTCTATCTGATTACCCTGCCCCACCACGTGAAGTAGGCACTACCGGATAAAAAACATGGCCCCTGTACAAAGAGATTAAAATCTGACCTAACTCACATGGATTGCTGGCAGCACAGGACTATTTTTCAGTCCAGGTCTCAACTACACAAGCACAAAATGTACTCCCACACCGTCTTACACACAAAAAAGGAGAGTTTTCAATGTAAGAGTGTGTCTTTAATAACCATCCAATGGACTTTTAAAACTCAAGACTTCAGACTAGAGAAGTCTGGTTTCAATAATAATAAAAATTTTTGAAGGAATTCTAGGTAATGTAAGGGAATATGGATATTTACATATTTGAAAAAATGGTCTGTTTCCTAATTTCTAAACTGTTTGTTTACTTTGTTTTATGTTTTCCTACCTTACTGTTGTATTGACTTGATTATCAAGATATCGAGACCCTAAGAAAGTGAATTTATTTTACAAAAGCCTCCTAGCCTGTCTAAAATGTGGTACGAGATTTGGCAACACTGAATAACAGTGTTGTCAAAGTTAAAAGCTGTCTTTCCTCATAAAAATATATTTCTGTCCTCAAAGAACTGTAAGGCAATAATCTCTCTTAATTTTGGTGTTCTTGAATAGGAGTCTAAAGATTTCCGATTCTTTTTCTTTACCTTTTGAAAGATCTGGTGGTGACAGGCCACACCCAAGTGCCTACAGGGACAGCCAAATCTTCTGCCTTTTATTTACCTGAAGATTACTGCTTTTCTTCGTCTCATCTTTCTTCCTTCAAATGCCATAGGACTTATCCACCCTTACCTTGTCACAATGGCTTTCACAAATACCTTCCAGGACTGGCTCTTGGCAAATTAAAGACTATTTACTTAATTCCGGAGGAAGAACAGAGACAAATTTTCGGGTAATTTGATATTTACAGGGCTGGAGCACCTTCCAGTGACAATTGTTTAAAACTGTACAGTTATAAAGTGGCCTGAAAGGGGAGAAAAATAGTTGATTAGAGATAAAACAGCAGTAACTTTATAATCAGTTTGACAGTTAGAACGCTCTTTCCAGCTGTGAAAAGTTACCAGACAGGGAGAATATGGAGGCCTACATAAGAGGAAATGTGTGAATTTGTAGTGAGTTAGTAAAAGAGATTCTAATCTTTTTCCAAAGTAAAGTCATTAATCAGGGACAAATTTAGGACAGCCAATGGGTGTTTTGACACCAGTTTCAGCGAAGTGAGAATTCACCTAGGCCAACGTTTTTCAGCATCAAGATCTGCAGCTGCTTCTGCTTTTACAGATTTTGAAAACAAAGCTTTTTAATATGTATATTTATAGCCTTCAACATTGAGAAACAACAAGGAAAAAATCTTGGAGTTGCTGATAGCTTTGCAGTGTAAGGACTTACAGGCTCCTTTATATTTTTCCTGCCTAATAACTTTGGATTACTTCCTGTTTACTGTCAGTGCATCTAATGTGTGTGTCAGCTTGGTGCAGCACTGACATGATGTATGCATTAGACCACACATTGATAACAAAGACAAAGTTACTCGATTCTGACAGGACAAGAAAATTACCCACAAGCAGTAAAATATAAGGTTGCCATGTGACTATGTTCTGCTTCAAAACCATGTATCACATGGTGACAGCACAAGAATTAGGGGATTTTGAGAGCTGCTGGAACTGCAAAGGCAGTTATCTGGTCCTTTTGCCTATATGTCTCACCATTAATATGCACACCTGCTTTAATCTCCCTTTTGTCCTGATGGGCTGCTGAGCTCTGCTTGGAGTTTTTGTGCTTTGCTTCTCGCCACAGTCAGCCCAATCCCTACTCACCTCGTGCATTGCCTTGTTTCCCTTGCAGCACCCTTTGTTGGTAATGACTCTGCTCTCACCTAACCCCACACACAGCTTCTGGTCACACTGCCTGCCCTGCTCTAAATCTGTCTGCCAGACTAGGAGAGCTAAGGCAGCCCAGGAGCAAAAGGAAGAGAGCAACAGGCAATTTACTGCCAATGACAATAGTTTCGTTTTCTCTTCAGAAATTACAGACTTGCAATGAAGTAAGACTGCAATACCTTGAAATCTTATTGATATTCTAATTATAAATCTGAAGCATCCAATTCACCAGCTCAGGGAAAATAAGGAAGAAGCAAACGATTATCTACAGATAAAACAATACGGTTGAGGTAGTTGTGATCGTGTGTTTTGTTCCCTAAGAAAATTCTGGGGTTTTATTTAGTTGATGTGAGGTACTGAAGGGTAAGTCATTGGTTAAAAGTCCTAAATGTGTATTTTTGCCTTTACTGTGATTTGCATAAATGCCGACTGTGCTACCTGAAAGCGTTCCTGTTCTGATTTATAGGTGTGTTTGTATTGCTCATATCGTAAATCTTCTTCTCTAGGACACTTCTGTTCTGGTATTTATTGACCGAAGACAATTTGCGTTAAGAATGTTTTGAGATCTTGCCAGATATGCACTAGGGGATATTTGAGAAAATATTCAGTACTCAAGTGAATGAATCTAGGCAAGCATATGATCTCACTACCCAGACAAACATTTTGCCATAATATTTTAGTACCTTATTTTATTAAGAGAAACCTATGTTTCCTTATGCATCTATTTACCATAGAGTCAATTCATTTAGGCCAAATCAAAAGAAGTGCTGGAAGAAGATAATTTAGGCTAGCAGCCTCAGGCTGGTGATTATGGCTCAGCGAACAAATCTTTAGGGCCTGATCTTCTTTTACTGAATCTAGCTCAAGGTTGAATTCTGCCTTGTATTGAAACAGAATACCCAAACATGCCCTCTGTTACCTATTTCTAGGAATTTTACTTTGAGGAGAAAATTCTTTGTTACTAATTATTATTATCAAGTCTGAAAATACATAATCTTTGATTGAAATGAACACTTTGCACTACTGGAAGATGTACATCTTCACTGTGAGAAAGGCAGACACCAACATAAACAGGCTGTATGAACAGTTGGAGAAATATGTATGTTCATGAGTAACTGAGGCACAAGGAGAGGAAGGGGTGTTTGTAAAAGGCAAAATCATCTCTGCAGGATCTGGTGGCGTAAGGGTCCATGTCTTGGTGCTCATCCCATGACATAGCCTTCATATGATGTCCCCACCTGGAACTGCACCAATAGGAAAACAGATTCACCTTCTTCAGGGCTTTGCACGGCTTGATTTAGGTCAAAGCCAACCTTTCCCCTGGGATTAGACATGCTTTCTTTGAAGGGAAGAGGGAGAGAGCAGGGATTCCCCACATTGTTTTCTTTCCCCGGTGGCCATTCCTGTGCAAGACAGGATCACAGCACCCACACTTCAGCTGGGAGATGCTGCCATCTTTGGAGGATCTCCGCATGCCAACTGCTCCTGATTTAGAAGCTGTTGTGGGAGTCTTCAGTCCCTCCTTCCAAATCAGTTTCACTTTGGAAGAAACATCTAGAGATTCATTTGGCCAAAGAGGGAAAGCAAGACTGAGCATGAATCTATCCTATGAGTCAGGGCACTCACCTGGAAGGAAGGATACCTGGGCTCCAGTCCCTTATTTCAATATGTTTATGTGATTTATATTAAACAGCCATTGGATAAAATATTTAAATAGTTATTAGAACAGGGATAGCAGCCTGGGTCTGCGCCCTTCCCTTCCAGGTGAGGGCCCCAAACCGCCAGGGAGTCATGCTCGGTCTTGCTATCTCCCTATCTCTTACTAATGAATCTGCAATTATTTGATACAAAGTGAACAGCTTCCACAGCAAAGATGGGGAGAGCACCTCCTCCTTCCCCTGTTTTTAGTGAGGAGCATTCAAAGGCTCTCAGGAACAGCAGGAAACCCCACTAAAGTCTCCTGGTGCCAAGCTGTGGGTTCACTGTGGGACTGGTAGCACCTCTCCTCCGGTGGCTGTGTACAGTCTGAGGTCACCTGGCAGATTGAGCCCCTAAGGGGACCACACACGAAATAATACCTCATCTGTAGATCCCCAGCCAGACAGGCAGGAATTAAGCACTGAGCTACCTGGGACTAAGACACATGGTGGCATGCCCAGACCTAGAGGCACTGGGGGATCTCCTCATCCCAACATGAGAAACACTGAGGTGGTGGCAGGTGAGTGGGGGCTGCAAAGGTGCTCTCATAGACTCAAAATCTCCCCATCCTCACCTGAATCTAGCCCTGGGTCACCTGCCAAAGACCACCCAGGGAAGCTGGGGAGGAGTGAGCCTCGAGCAGTCATCTCCTGAGGCACAGCTGAGCACCTCTTTGCTCTTATGCACTCCTATGCAATTTTTCAAGGAAGAAAAAATCTGCAGCGAGGGTGGATGAGGCAGACTACCCATCACCCAGAAAGATCACAGGTAACAGCCACTGCCATTTCCAGTGGATACATATAATTAACAACCATTCAGTAGTCAGTCCTAAATGAAAATCACAAATAGAGCTAGTGAGTTCCCAGTAGAAAGATTTAGTTATCTTTCCAGAGGAAAAAAATATGTCTATGTGCAACCTTTTAACCTTTCTTCTCTTTCCTCCTCTTGCTCTTACACTGGATAATTATTTATTTTGTAGCTTAATTAGCTAAATATACGTGTTATGATGCTTTTAAGCAGGAAGTCAGTTTGTTTAGTTGTTGGTGGCGTGTGGCTTTTGTTCAGCATCTGCAATGTCAATTTATAACATAATCATCTTTACTCGCAGTGGTCTGAGGTGATGAATTTTTTTTTTCCTAATGGTAATATTTTAATTATCAGAGTAAAGAGTAAAGTTTGAAAAAGGGCATTGACTAGCAGGGAGCTACTTCATGTGGGTAGAGGCTAAGTGATAAATTTCCACGGGCCCTCAGCTGCCTATCTGTGAGGCAAATTGTGAGGTTCCCCTTTAGAAGAGGATCCCTTGAGGCTTTTCAGAGGGTGTACTAAAAGCTATTAATAAGAATTGACCAAATCCACCCAGGAGTTTCTTTTCTGGTTATCACTGTGTTTTCAGAAACAAAAAGGGACTTGAACTGGATCCCCATCCCATCAGTTCAACAGTAAAAGCATTTAGGTAGAACTGGTTCCTAGGAAGAAAATGCAAAGCAGGATATATTGCAGGGAGCCGAGGCAGGTTATCTTGCTGCCTGCTACAGCTTCACACAACAGCATAAGTTCCAGCTGCCGGCACACAAACAGTTCCCTGTACATGCAGGCCAGGTGTAAAAGGTCATTTTGAGAGTTAGCAGCTTTGTTTCTTATCAAATGCCCAGCCATAAAAGCAACTACAGCATGTGTCAGTGGTTCACTCCCACAGCTGTCCAATTCTCTGGTTTGTCCAATTCAGACACATACAGCATGGTGCTCTATGCCAGCTCCAAACCCTGACAAACGTCTTTTGTTTGCATTTGGTTGTCAGACATAATGTATGCAGCCACAGGCTTGCAGTAACATTTATTCCTCCTTCCACTGGAAAGTTGAGTAAGGCTCTTAGACTCATTTCCCCAGTGGTAAATCCTAGCTCTCTCAGCTAGGAAACTGGTCCCCCTCAATTCCTTATCTGGTCAGCTGAGCTGCTCAAGAGGACTATTCAGAACATGTGAATTAGTTTCTCCTGAGAATTACACTTTAAAGAGCCTGTCTCGAGCAGAAACAGCACAGCTACTAGTTTACAGTACTCAGTGCTTGAAAGCCCTTTCTTATGCGCAGATTAATACTCTACAAATTAATATATGTTCATATATCAAAAAAAATAAAATTTCCTCTGAATCTATTAATTTGTCCACCAAAAGCTGTGCCTGCTACCTGATGAATGTAGAAAGAAAAAGACATAGCCTTGAGTAAATCCCTGAGAAACCATAACACATACAACAGTTCCTACATCAGCTTTGAGACTGAAATGTTGCTCTATGTTTTTAAGCTCACTGACAGTTTTATGATTTAAAGACATTTTTTTCTGTCTCTTTCCCACCCTCCCATTCACGTATTCTTCACGGTGGTTCCTGTGCAACAACACTCAGTAATAACCCTCTTCCCTAAGGGATCAAGGAAGGAAATTTGACAAGTCGCTGCCTCTCCCCTTTCTTTTTTTTTTTTTTTTTTTTTTTGTTTGCTTTGGATGGTCTCTGAAATGGGCTGGAATGCAAATGGAAGATATTTGGCAGGTTGACATTTGTCTGCGAAGCTAGGCACCAAGCCAGAAGCATGGAGCAAGCTGGAGTGGGTTTACATAAAGTGGGAGCAATAGTGCCAGAGCACACCAATACATTTTCCCCTGACACTCATAGGCAGCCCACTCAATACTTCATTAAGGGTGAAATCCAGCACTATGTGAAGAGCCATAGGAAAGAGCCTGTGCACCAATTAAGTTCTTGAGGTCTGTGCACTGGTCTGAATTCCACCCAAAAGAAGAATTATTCACTGAGGAAAAGATGTTATTACCCAAATTACAGTCTTCTCCTGTGAGGAAAAGAGACTGTATTGGAAGCAGCACAACCCCTCTATACAATCCTTCATAGATGATTCCTTGTAGAATATTCAATGCAAACAGACTCTTGCCCATCCATGAATAAATCTTACAAGGTGGAAGAGTCCAGGCAATCAAGAAAACAGGATATTTCCAGGAAGAACCCTAGAATCTGATCTTTCTTTAAACAGGAATACAGGAGTAACTTCTACACTGCTAGGATGTTGCAGAGCACACAGGGCTGTCTGTAGTGAGGTGGTTCAGAACAACATCCCAGGATCTGTTTTACAAACATAGGTATTAGTTTTTCTGAATCTCTTCCTGCATGAATACAGAATGAACACAAGAGTGACAGGCACGATACAGTATTTACCACAGATAAGAAGTGTCTGCTATTTCTTCAGTAGGCTGGAATACAGTTTTTGCAAAAGAAGTTTGCCTAAATTATTCTCTTATAAACTAGACAGGTAAGCATTTAGTGGCTCTCTACTGAAGTAGGAAGTTAGTCTTAAATGGAGGATATTTTTCTATTAACAAGGTCAAAACCATTATTTTGTATGGGTTGCATGAACGCTCATTTGTTTGCATGCAGTGCAAGGAACACTGAATATTTTAATTTCTAAACAATGGGGTGGCACAATGTCAAAGAGACACAGAGGGACAGGGGGAGCATGGGGAATGCTTGTAAAGCTCCAGAGCCTTTTCACAGCAAACCAGTGATAATGCAAGCTAACGGTTTCTGCAATATGAACCAGAATAAGGTCAGTTTAGTACTAATTTTTAGCTTCCATCAGAGGGTATCTGCTCTATAAATAAATCTCCTTACATAGTGCATTAGATTGAAATGTAGGGTTGAATACTGAATGGTAGAAATATTTTATTTAATTAAAAACCTCTTCACACTTACATAGATATACCAAAGAAGCTGAGTAAGGGAATGGGGACTTGCCAAACAATTTGTGAGTTCAACCCATCAATTGAATACTAGCCTCTTGATGCACATGCTTAACTCCCATTAGTGCCACTGGGAGCAACAAGACTGCACCAATGGAGAGAGTTGATCTCATAGTCTTTACTCAAATGCATATGCTTTCCATTGAAATTAAGGTGCTTTTAAGAATGTGGGGTTAAGAAAAATACAATCTGCACAATGAAAGTGAATCAAATGTTTACATTATGTAATTGCTTTTGCTGGCTTTGACAAGGAAAATTAGCACTGTAAAGTGCCAGTTCTAAAATGCACACTTGAATATACTTGATGAGCATAAGATCCCTGCACGCTTAGGGCTGGATTGATAAAAAACACATAACAGTTGAACTCAACTTTTTTCTTCCTCCTGCAATTGCTGTCAGAAACCTGTGAGTTGAGGTGGTAATTCCATAATTTGCAAAAGTGTCAAATGAAAGAAAATATGCTCTAGCATGTGGGCATGATGCACCCAGCAAGAGATGGATTAGAGAAGATAATAGAAATGGTCTTGTTCCAGGTCAGCATTGTGTAGTCCTCAGTCAAGACTTTGGATTTTAAGGTCAGAAAGGGCTACTGTGATCATCTAAGATACATTAAAAAAACTGAGGTCTTTCTCAAATTAAATACTTAAAAAAACCCAAACCAAAAAACTTTCTTGGATAGCGAATTCACTACAGCACGTCGTAATTACTGTCCTTATCAAAACAACAAACAAACAACTATTACCTCAAGATGTGTACCATTGAAAAGGAATATGTTTGGGTTTAAGCATCATATTTTATCGTGACCTGATCTGCATAACTGAAGAACTCTCAGCATGAGAACTGAATGGGACGTTTTTCACGATTGTCTAGTCAGGAGCAGAGGGAGAGAGGATTCCTTTGAAAGAGGGAACAGCCACATTACATCCCAGTTTTGCCCAAACTAGAGTTAAGTGATTTGAGCTCCATTGTCACCACAAGACACTGGGTCCACTGGGGCCTGGAGTAGCAACCAGCCTGTTACCCACTATAATTTTGTCAGCTGATAAAGCATTCCTTGGAGCAGGCTTGAAGTTTTCTACATGGATGGTCAGGGGAGTTTGCATAAAAATCCTGGACAATGGTAGAATTGCACTCTCCATCAGCAAGTAAAGCTGAGGAGAGGAGGTGGAGTCTTGAGCTCTTCAATAGCTTCCGTCCCAAGGTTATGTTTTGCAGTTATGCAGTGGCTTGTTTTCTAGGTCTGCCTACAAACACTGGCAAAAATGATACAAATTGCAAACAATGAGTGGGAGAAGTGTATGTACATCCTACTGTATTTTCTTCACAGGTTTTATCTGTGCCTATTTCCTCTGTGATGTTTTGTGAAAGCTTTCTCCAAGGTGACACAACCTGAATATTATTCGTAGTTTTATTTGTAATGTATTACCTGGGAAAGTAACAAAATGAGGACAAAATTATAATGAAATCTAACAGGTCCCAAAACATCAGGAAACTAATTGTTTTAAATCAGAATGCAAGTTGGGACAGAGATCTTTCAAATTTGGGTGGCTCACAGAGAAAAACACTGGTTTGTGCCAGCTATGGAAATGCATTGCCCTCAGTGGGATCACAAAAATACGTGTAGAGAGACACAATCCACGGACGGCTTATTTAAGCAGATGGCTTCATTTTGGGGGTGTACTGTTTGCCTAGCACATTATAACTCTAGCAAAGGAGATTTGTATCACTTTTCTTAGTGAGTTATGACCTGTATTTTCAAATGTGAGTGCTTACAGTTAGCAGTTAAATAAGTGTCCTGATTTCCAAAGCCACTAAAGAGGCAAAAGGATGTCTCTTTGTTTTCTTTTTTTACTTTGTTTGAGGTTCTTGTTTGAATGTTTAAGGTGTTACTCAGTCCTGTAGAGATTAATCAGGGATCTCGAACATCACTTTCTTGACCAAAACAATCACTGGAGTTCCATGTTTTGAGATATTATTAGAAGCAGGTAAATGGGATAAATTTAACTAACACAACAGTTAGTTTCATGTGGCAGCAATGATCTAATATTCAGGTGCAAAAAGGATTGTCTATACATTCCCAAGCACCTTTGCAGAAGTGTTTGCACTGTTTTAACTCCGTCTTGATTATGTCTCCTAATTTTAGTGGAGGTACAAAGCTTATGCTCATAGAATATAGGACAAAACCCTGAGAATTGGAATCTATCAAAATTAGCTCAGCTTTGACCAGTAAATTGGACCAGAGGACCTCCATACATCCCTTCCAAACAACATTATCCTGTGATTCAAGTTAAACCTTATGCAGTTTGATTATGAAGTTGATTTGGGGGAAGTTGGAAATGCTGGCTGAATGATGGCAGCTCCTGAGCCACCAAGAAACTTAGAAAACCTCAAAGAGGCTTTTCAATTTGTAAAGGACAGAGAAGCAACAAAAAGGACACTCAATCCCACCAGATAATTATTAATAAAAAAATTAAATAGGTCAAAACATTCATAGATGATGGTGGGTAGGAAGAGAAGTCTAGAATAGCCTTCCAAGGCACTGCAGTGGCAGCAAAACTCCTGTCAAAAGAGGCATAGTAAATTGATCAGGGTGAGGTGGGTTGACCTTGGCTGGATTCCAGATTCCCAACAAACTGCTCCATCACTTCCCCTTCTCATCTGAAAAAGGGACAGAAAATATTACGGAAAAAACTCATAAATTGAGATAAGTAAAGTAAATGTCAATGGTTGTGCTTCCACAATCAAAGAAAAAACAAAGATTTTATTCTTTACATCCCATCAGCAAGTGATGGCTTGCCACTTCCCAGGCAGCAGGGCTACAGCACATGTATTTTAGATTTCCCACTCCTGGCCTATTGGCAGGGCTGGGGGTTGGAATGTTGGAGATACAGCATTGATGCTGCTGGAACACTCCTCAGCAGTAGTGAAAACACTGCTGTTGATCACTTCTCCAGCTACAAATGCAAAGCACAGCACTTGAGGATGCTATGGGGAAAAATAATTGTATCTCAGCCAGACCCAATGCACAGGGCAAGCACACTAAAGAACAATGAGATGAACTTCAAAGGGATTATTGGTATCAGTGCCCTTAGGGTAAAACCTCACTACTGAGATGATTACCCTGGTCAGAAATCAGATTGAAAAAAACTCCTGAAAAATGAAAAGCAGTAAGAGGTACATAGCTATCCACAGAAGTTCAAGAAAGTAAAGTGTGCTTCTTCACAGAAGTCTTCAGTGGTATTGGAGTGAGAAACATCAGCTCTGAAACACAAACCTCCCAGCAGGAGAAACAAGGCTTCTGGATGAAGATCAGTGCAATGCAAGCCTCATGATCAGAGGGGCTCTCTCTTCTCTTATCCAGAAGGGATGTGGCAATTCAGATTATAAAAAAGATATGGAATCAAAATCAAAGCAGGAACCTGGGAAGAGGTATTTGCAATGTGTTCATTGCTCCATATGCTCCCATGAATTTCAAACTCCCTGCTACATATTTTGCACTACCTAATGTGACATCTTTCATTAATGGAAGGCCAAGTCTCATTCATTTTGCTCATGTGACTTAGCAGGAACTGTTCTATTTATTGATGCATGAAAAGTTTGGCCTTGTAAATTACCAGAGAAGAAATCAACAGGTATGCATTTTGCTTTCTGCAGCCTGCTCTAGGCTTACACCAGGTTGTGAACTGAGAGTCACTAGTCACTAGGAAGGTGACTTTCACAGTCACATTCCTTCAGAAAGAAAAAATAAAATCTTTTGTTTTTGAAATAAAATAAAGCTTTGAAAAAAACCCCAAACACATGAATTCATTATATGACGGCTAAGATTTCTACAGATTTCTGTTAAGTATTTTACCATTTGCAATCATGAGTTATGTTATCTCGATGTAAGTTTGGTATGTATTTTATCTCTTTTATATAATTTTATTCCATGAAACACCAATTTGGTATTGGCGAAGGTTTTTTCAGATAACATATGACCATTAAAACATTACGGATCAAGTTTATACTGTGAAAGATATGAACTCAACCTTACATTAATCTGGAGCTTTTACCAATTCCTAGAAGCCATGGCAGGAATTAGACAGATGTAACCTGACTCCTCTTTACTTAGATTTCCATGGAAACCACTTCTCATCACTAGTCCAGGTCCCAGAACCATTTTTTCTTTCCAAAGATACCAAAGTCAAATCACAATAAATGTTTAATCATCATTAATTATTTTTAATTTTTAACTAATTTTTATTTAAAAAAAAATATTCCTTCTAGTTAAAAAGTAAGAGAGTGAGATGTTGACTAATATGCATTTATGACCATTTAATATCTCTAGATCTATAAAAATAAGGATAATTTTGGTTAAGCAATATTATGCATGCTAAGTACAATCACTGATCCAGTCCATGTTGAGACAGCAGACACCACAATTATTTCTATATCTAAATATATTTGAAACTTAAAAGAATTGGCAATATTAAGCATGCATAATCCAGGTTTAAATGTAACAGGTATAAGTGTCGGAAGCATTTTTTTCTTCCCCCAGCACTTCTGTAATTTTCTTAAATAAATCTTTTCTAGGTAGATCTGTTTGGTGGCATAATGTTGATGAATAAAGTTCTGGAGACATTTGATTTACAGCCACATTTTTGCTATAGTTAAATACTCCTCATCTCTCTTAAAAAAAAAAAAGAAAATTAGTACAATAAGGATTATTGAATTCAACATCTCTTTTTTTTGTCCTGGTTCAAAACCTGCTGAGATTTGCCTTCAAAAAGAAGTAACTCAGTGACAAATCCAAATATGCTTGGTCTGTTCTTTTCTGAAAAATCACTCAGGAGTTCAATTAAACATACTGCAATCAAAGAGAGATGTCAATTCTCTTCAAGGACTTGAAGTGAGGAATTTTGTTTGCTTGTTTTTCTTTTTAGTAAGATTGTACATTTCAGAGGCATCTGATTTAAAATGAGAGTTTTTATTTGCCAGGTTCAAAAAAAAATTTCATCAGGCAAGAGAAGGATTCTCAATGGGTGCAAATTAACAAAGTTGATTAAAACTTGATGGAGAAATGTTCATTTATATCAACTGTCATTCTAACACAAGCTGTATATATTTTAACTGGGAAACATTCACAATTTTACAAATTATTCCATTTTATATCTTATGTTTTTCATGATTAACGGAGTTGTCTCATATAACAGAGGCTACTGTTTTTCTTCTTGAAGAATATATTGGTTAAAAGCATCACAAGGAAAAAAAAAATCTTGATATAAAGGAGTTCACTTTATTTCCTTAATTGCTATTACAGAATCCAGCAGCAATAACTTATTTTGGAACTACATTGTCCAAATAATATCAATATGCAGGGGTGGGAAACGAACATCAAGTTACTCAAAATCAACCCTGTCCAGGCAGAAACTTGCATCTCAGAAAATAAATTACTTGTAAAACTAAATGTCTATGTGAAATATTAAAGTTTAAAACCATTTGGTATTACCCATTTTAAATACAGTTACCCAACTTATGCTGCTTCTTCTCCAGCCGTATCTGAAAGTCAGCAGGCACATTGCATCAATCAAAAGAAAACTGCAGTGAGAAAATAATCCCCCATCAAAGCAAAATACATAAATACATAAATAAAGCCAGTGTTACATAAAATATCAGTAGTACTGAGAAGTATTTAAATGAGTGTTTAAAAACTCAGGGGTATTTTTCTCTTCCTCCTTCTGCCTCTCCCCAGTCCCTCCCCAGCCTGGGCTTGTTTTATTTGGTGCTTAAAGAGTCTGGTATATTAGGCAAATATTTATGGACTTGACTTTAACCAAAATCCTGTTCACAGCTGCACCTGAGAGTTACTCCAGCCTTGGATTGGAGCAACTCTTGGGGATCAGCAAATTGTTTGCACAGCCACAGACGGGGAATTAAAAATCTTGTTGAATCAGGATTAGCAGTCTGCATGAGGAGGAGGAGGAGAGCTCATTTCCATAAGCTCTTCATCTCCCAGGCTGCTTCTCAACTCTCTGTGGCCTGCAGACATGTGTGACCCAAAAATGGGGGAAAAAATGTGTATGATTGAGAGAGAAAAAATGAAAATAAATAAAGAAAGGGCTTTTGCAATGACTACAGCATTGCTTTTTTTGCTGGGCAGGGTCTGAGCCACCTTTCTGCCCTTTCGGGTAGACTCAAATGACCTTCCACAACTGGAAGTACATAACAGTGTCAAGACAGATCCCGACAGTACAGCTGAACCTTTGTTCCTGCCTCAAGCAGTGCTGCCAAGCAGGTTAAACTTTGTGGGGCCCTTTTTATTTCAGCCTTCTGATTAACAGTAAAAGAGCTGTGTCTGCCATGTGAAGTCCCACATCTCACATCTGCTGACCCACCTACCTACCTCCCAAGATCTGGGCAAGAGCATGCTCTCTGATCATTAGAGGTCCTTAGCTGCTTGCTATTTGCATGGCATCAACAGCATTTAAATCCAAACCAAAATACACCACTGTGGCATGTATGGGTGTCTTTCATGCAAGATGAATGGATAAAGCTGGCTGAAGTTAACAAACTATTCAATCACTCAGAATTGCCCTAAATTTGTAGAGAGCTAGCAGCGTAGTCATGTGAACTCCATTTCCTCATTAAGAACAGGAGCACGAGGTCTCTTACCCAACAGAATAAAATACATATGCCCACAAGAGTCAAGAGGTGTACTCAGTAAAATCTGAGGCTGGGATGGCTATAGGGTCTCCATCACCTACTCAAATTTCTTCATGACTGCAGTCACCACTGCCACTGCTTCCTCTCCTGGCTATAACCAGGATGGGTGAAGGGTACACAAGTTTATTTTGAAACAAATCAAACCACAGACAGATGAAAATGTACATATTTGAAAGGTATATACTGGAATTCTATTGATTATGAGAAAAAAGAAGCACAATGCAACAAAGATAAGCATTGCAATATCCAACTCAAAAATACTGTGGACATGTGTGTAAAGCCAGACAAAAGCAAATCGTGCTTTTCACACTGAGATTTTTCTTGTTTTTATACCTGCTATCCCAGAAGAGCCAACTGAACAACTCCTCCAGCATTAATTGGCAGCTACATAGCTAAATCCCTACTATACTCTGTGGATCAGACCATGTCCTTTTCTGTGACAGCTCACCCATTGATGGATCTTCTAACAACTGCAATTGTAGAATCAAAAGTAAAAATCAATTTCTGAAGAGTTCAAAAGAAAAATCACACGTCCCAGCTATGTGGTCACTTCAATCAACAATCCTGTTATACACTGCATTAGAAACTTTAGCTAGAGTTTGAACAGTTCAGGTTTATTGACTTGAAATTTTTGAATGAAAAATGTGTACAAGTTTGGCCCATTTTCAAAACTTGATTTTTTTAATACTGCTAAAACCCATTAACGTACTTATGATTTGACAGACAACAATTTTATTTTCCTAATTGAAAGCCTTTCTTTCCTCTTTCCTGCCCCATAGAAGCTGCTTTTTCACGTCCCTAAAGTGCTCATTGGAAGTGATCTTTTCCATCACACTTCCCCTGCTGCTGCCAACACTCATACCTTTGAAGTCCATCTTGGTTATGACTCTATATAATTTTAAGCACTTCTGCAATATTCTTGTTCCTAGACTGCTCCAAAGGCTGAAAAGACCCTTAAAATCTCTAAGGCAATCCTCATCTACTTTTAAATTGCAACGATGTGTCCAGGCTGTCACACAGGTCACTAGGCTGTGTTACACTTACCTAGGATACAACCCTCCTGGATCTGGATACTCCTACATATGCTGTCCCAGACCTGATGGCTTTTACTGGTTGGAGACGTTGAGACCCTGGTCATCAGGCCTTTGTCCACAGGAGAATGCCAACATGAAGGACACATCCCAGATATCCCCACCCAGGATGTTGCTGAGAGTCTTTCCACATTACATATTGCCGCCCTACTTCTCCTTTCAACTGTTGCAGCATCTCCTATACCCAAATCCGAGGAGAAATCTTTAAGATTGGTGTCTGTCATTTCTTCAGTAGGAAAGTCTTAGTTTTAGTTCTCCTTTACACTGTTCTGACCTTTTTGCATGTATCATTGTGTTCTTATATTTGGCATAAAGTACCTGAATTACAGGAGAGATTGTTATAACTCCTCTTTTTCTGTACTTTCCTTGATGTCCCAAATCTCTGATTTCCTTCTGAAATCTCACCTCTTCAAACCTACTAACCAACAACAGGCAATGTTCCCCAACACCACCTCCACCACAGCACCCCTTCAGTCTGGCCTTCTTAGCAAGGAGTAGAAATTGCCTCTTCCCCCTCACTCACTGCAGAGAAACCTGAGTTTCGAGCTTTGGCTTGCCTGATGCTGCTCAGGGAATATCCACAGACGTAGATCACACCTTCCCCCACCTATATCGTCGTTGTTCCTCCAGCTGCAGCAGCCACACAGCAGAGTGGCTGAGACTCGGTGTCAGTCAGTGACTGCACTGAACCCAACAGCTGATGAATCCAAAAGTTTCTCATGCGGTCCATATTGTTTTCTCACCAAGGTGACAGGGATATTGCTCACAGTCATATCAAAAATAGATAATTTGATGCATACTGCAGAGTGGGCTACGTGTCTTCAGTACGTTTTTGCAGATATTTTTTGCCTTTGTTGTCTTTAGGACTGGTGCAGTGGCACATTACATTAGTGCAAACTGGTGCTGATGCTCAGAGGCTGTGCCCACTCTGTCAGTATTCAAAATATTACTGCAATCTGCAAGCAAGCAATAAGACATGACAAGGAGTGTGATACTGTAACATAACAATGTACCTCAAGGGACACCTGTGAGGGAGGAGGTGAAACTGAGTGTATTCAAATGCCCAAGGTGTGATTTTTATCTCAAACCATAATGTAATAAGATGTGATAATAAAAAGGCACAGGGCTGAAACAAACCATGTCTTTTTCAGAATGTCAACCCGGTTATGTGGTATGCTGTAAAAATTCTTGTGTGATTTCCTGCCTTCTAAATAGAATGCTTAAAGAATTATCTGAGATAATTTACATTACTGTGTTTCTTTTTAAAACATCCATTAGCCATGGTAGGCCTAGATTCCTCATATGGATTCTGCTTCAAGAATCCCTTATGCATGCAATATTGTTTTGCCAATATATAAAAAACCCAAGATGGTGGAAATTGGCTCAATCCTTTGTTTCATTTTAAATATAAGGGATTTAGAAGCACCAGATGAGAAATGCAATACACAACTAGTTCTCTAGTTCTCTACTTTCATAATAAGTCCACTCCTTTCTTGATGATATTTCACAAGTGTGTCGCTAACACAGGTACTACACATGCCTCAAATCCTCCCATGCTATAAAAAATTTAAATTTGCTCAATCAAAACTAAAACTCAGTAGCTTACAAACTGCTTGGGGAAAATTTTAATGAAGACCATGCTCCATAATTTAAAGCTTTTGTGTACCTATGACACAAATCTTGGGGTCCTGGTTGACAGAAAGTTGTCAATGAGTCAGCAGTGCCCTGGCAGCCAGGAGGGCCAACAGTGTCCTGGGGGGAACAGGCACAGCATCACCAGCCTGGCAAGGGAGGGGATTGTCCCACTCTGCTCTGCACTGTGGCAGCCTCACCTCGAGTGCTGGGGGCTGTTTTGGGCACCACAATGCAAGAAAGATAATAAGATATTAGAGTGCGTCCACGTACTCTGGGATTCTGTGAAATCATAGGTATAAAATAATTTTCAAACAAGGCATGATGGGAAGATGTTGTCAGAAGACTTGAAAGGTGGAAAGCTCATAGTGACCTGTAGCAAGCAACTTCAGTTCTCAGTGATTTGAGTCTCAGAACAGACACCATGTTATTACAAGGTCAGGTAATTAAGGATGGAACACCTTGAACAGAAGATGATAGCTCCTGCTATCAGAATTCTTCTATCAAATCTCAGAACTGTTTATTTTCAAATTTTAATTCAAGAGTTCTCAATATAATCCAGCCCTATTTTAGAAAAAAAATTGTATTATTCAACTGAATGGACATCATCACAAATATCTGTTTTACCAATACAGCAAACCTCAGTCTTTACCCTCTCCAAAGTATGCCATTGATTGTATTTCATGAAAAGAGAAGAAAACTTTCATACAAATACGGTCCAGTCACTAGTAAGAGATCTAATCTAGTTGTTATGTAGAAAATAACTAATGATGGTCTTATTATGATATGCAGTACTTATTGAGTTCCCATTGCGATGAAACAGCTCTAGAAATATTCTGCATTTGTTACTGGACATGCCTGAAACCATTTTTTAAGCATATATGTCCATGAATATTTCTCCTGAACAGTTAAGTCCTGTTGACTTCAGTGGTAGGACTCACAGGCACAGAGCTTGAGAAAGAAGTCATAATTTGGAGCTGCTGTTATTTCTGCTAGCCAGTATTTGATGATGCTGGTCTATTTGAGATCAGTGGGAGAGCCTCTACTGTCCTTATTTGTGGCCCCCCAGAAATGGTCACATGCATTGCTCTCCTTGCTCTCTAGTCCAGGTAAGACTCTAAATACTTGTACAAAGCAAATATTTATTTCCCTGTTGTTCTTCCCCTTACAGGGGGTCTGTTACCCCAAGTTCAGCACAGCAGGCATATGTTCTCCTCAGATGGAAGAACCATTTGGGGAAAAGCAGCCAGTTTGTCCCTTAGAGCATGGAAACATTACTTCAAGTCAGAAACAAAGTTGTGTTTCCTATAGACCGTACTATAGCCAATGTCAAAAGGAGAAATAATACAAAGGTTTGGGCTATTTTTCTGCATTAAAGGCCTTGTATAATTTCCACAGTACCATCCCCAGTGCTATACCAGATTTCAAATTGAGATAATTGCCTTTTACCAACCCGAATTTCTGTTCTGGAGCTCAGTTGGATAGACTAACTTTTTTTGCTGTCAGAATTCAAATGTTGTTTAGGGATACAATCTGCTTCTAAAAAATTTTTGTTCTGCTCTCTAGAGATTCATAGCAATTCAGATGCTGAAATGGTTAATATTAGAATACTACATATAAATAAATAAAGGCATTTCAGGAGTGGTTGAAGTGATTCCTATACACATACACACATATGACCCTTCAAGATGAGCTGCAGTATATGAGACACTACGCTGTAAGACACTGAGATGTTATTCTGCTTCGTATGGAGGACGCTATATAAAATATTAATGTCTTTCATTAAAATTACTCTTAATGTCAATATGGAGTGTGACTGTGCCATGATTTCTTATGTTAGTAGGTGCTTTACTAGAAGTTATAACTTTACATTATTCAACCACAATAGTCTCTGTAGTAAATGCATTGCCTCTGTTATCAACTTACTTATGCCCCATGAAAAACCATTGCTATGGTGATGAGTATTTTATGGTACAGTATTCTCCTAATTATAAAACTGTTCCCTAACAGAAGTGCTAATATTATCTGCAACAGCAAAATCCATTTTGAAAATTAAAATATATGCAAATAATTGATCCATAACCCTCATCACAGGACTTTTATTGATAATTATTTCTATGTATTAAAAATGTTCACAGCAAATGTAAAAGTTATTGCAATGGGTGTTTAAGAGACCTTATTTCTATAATTCTAAGGCAATATATACCTTTTATATTTGCTGATGGACTGTTTGCTGTTAAAGTGGAAAACTTACAATAGAAATAAAATTATTCTGATTGTCTATGAAGCATAATATCATGCAAAAGAAAAATGCAAGATCTGGGTTCATTAAGCATTTATTTGTAAATAGCATCATCCCTTGAAAGATGACACATTTAGTTCTCTGACTTTATTACCAGTTCCATGAGGCTCAATGTTTTTCTTCAAATTATTATGATTATTATACTCAGTCTGAGAATTTGACACCTGCTGTTTCAAAACTTGATCGCAAATGTTTCAGAATATACATCAGATAGTGCATATGAGAGAAAAAAGACTCATACTACAATAATGTAGGGAGATTTAAAAAAAAAAAAAAACAAACAAAAAACAAAAAGCCAAAATTGTTTTTTCCCATAAGTAAAATCAGTCAAAACAGTTATCTAGAATATGAAGAGAACATGTTAGGTGCATTTAAATTAGGATAATGAAATTTATAGTGGAATGGTAAGAAGAAGAAAGAAAAGATCCTACTAGCAGATGATATAATTTTGGTTGAATCCTTTAGCAAACTGTCTGTAGGAAAACAATACCAACGGGGATACAACTGAGAGTAGGACGGTTAAGCACATAAGACCAGGAATACTTGAATTAAGAAGAATGGAACAGCATTAGATAACAAGGGGTAAGAACAATGTGTGTAATGTTGTAACTTTACTTTTCATTCATTATTTTAGTGGTAAAAAGACAGGGCACCTGATATAGTTTAATATCTACTGTGTTACAGTGAGAATAACAGTGATGTTTAATCTGAAAGTCTCTATCTTTTATTCCTTTTCCTCTTAGTTTATTCTTCTTTTCCTCATATTTGTAAGTGGTTGGCTTAATAATTGTACTGTTAACTTTGCACATTATTTCTGAGATGTTTGCTTATAATGAAAGCTTCAATACATAAATCAAAATAATGGAGAGCATTGTATTGATGATTATTCAAATAACATCATCCATTAATAGCCTGTGCATCCTGTAGGTTAAGCAGAGTTTCATTTTGATAAAGCAATTAGATGTGATCTTAACTTTGAGCGTGCACTGAAGTCTGTCTGCAATCACATAAATATTTAGGCATATGCTTCAGCTGGAATGAAGTGCATGTGTAGGGTTAAACAGATGCTTTGCTGAGGCACAGATTCTAAAACTGTGAGCCTGATCCTTGATCTATTGAAGGCTTTCAACTCTGCTGGATGTTAGTTCTTTTATTATGTGTAAAGCTGTCCAGGGAGGATGAGATACTGACCCTAAAATGAATAACAGTACATTCAGCCAATGTTTTTGCTCATGTCTGCTTTGAATAGAGATGGAATAAAATTAATGTCTGAAATCTGCCTTATTTGAGAAAAGAAGTAAAAAAAGGTCAAAACTGGAGGGCCTGCACTTGGATATAATACCAATTTCTGTCTTTTATCTAAAGGTTATTGATGTCAGATACAGGTAAGAGCTGATTCTAGACTGCTTTGGTTTTTATTTACTTAGGGTATTTTGCAATGCGTTGTATTTCTGCAGCACAAAGACTGATGCTTGCATAATTTTTTTGGTGAAACAAAAATAGAAAGGAACTCCTGTGTAATCAAGTCCAGTTTATGGCTAATGGAGGCAACCAGGTCATATAGTTCTGATAATAAATTTATCAAACTCTTTGTTTAAACTAATTAGATTTTTTTTTACCCTTCATTGCTCCTATCTGAAAACTGTTCCAGAACTTCAGTCCTCCGTTAGTTATAAATCTTCTCTTTCTGTCCTAGATGTGTTTACAACCAATTTAGACCCATTTGATCTTATGCCAACATTGGCTTGGATTTTAACCCCTCTCTAGTTGAAGAAACATAATACAATTTTTAAGGAGAAAAGGGAATTATATTGTTAAAAATCTGTAATGCTGACATTGTTAAAATATGGAAAATAGAAAATACTCTCATATTCTGATTTTTGGGGTACTTTTACTCACTTTTAGAAGGAACCATCAAAATCTAAAACAAACAGAGTTTTATTTTTCTCTTGAAAAACACATGTATAAGTGTGGACGCTCCTAAATAAAAAACAATTAAACATCTATCCCTATAATTAATCACCCCTAGATAAAGAGATAGCTGTTATCTTCTTTCTAGCTTTACTTAGCAGTTATTTTGAAAGGACACTGGTCAAACCACTGCTCTCTGGGGGTAGCCTTAGTTTCTCACAGACAGAAGACTCAGGAAACTAGCTTCCAAAATATTCAAGGTTTCTAGATTGCACCAGTTTAAGGCTATTTGCACAAAAGCCATTGTTCTGAGGGCAAACACATTTTTTTTTTCCTATCATTGAAACAGGAGTTTTCATGGAACAGAGTTTTCACGACAAAAATGGAGGATTGGGTTTTTTTCAGGGGTTTGGGGGTCCTTTTCTGTTTTAAAAAGAGTAACACTAACATCTTCGTCTCCTGCTCAGGTTAGACATTGTGCTATCCATTGGTCCTATTCCCAGATTGTGGAGCTCTCCCATCATTTATAGCCTTGGCAGAGTATTCACAGAATATAGGTACAGTCCTGCACGGAAGAGAAAATATTTTCCAAGAAGCTTCTGCTTCTTCTTTAAAAAGAGACTAAACAGGCTACCTGCAGATGACCATCTCTCTTTTGATTACAGAAATACAAATGTAAATAAACTTACCTATACTATATATAGTATAAATTTGCTTACGGATATAGATAATTTTCAATGCACTCTGAATGCAGCAATATCAGATTTTTGTTTAAGAAAGTGAACACATGTAACAAGTTTTCATGGTGTTCAAGGCAATAGTATTGTAAATATTTCCTCTAATTTCAAATTCCATTCATAGGTTTTGTTTTAAAATACATAAACCTTGTAGAAAGATAAAGACTTGAAAGCAGAAATAGAAAGCCTTGAAAATTGTGAATATTGAAGGCATACAATTATTTTATACTTGAATATCTGCACTTCACTAGTCCTTTTCCAAAATAAATAAGGTCATGGGAAAAAATAACACCACACGGCAGCTTGAAACATTCAGTAGGAACTTAGCCTTCTTGGACCACCAATACCATGGTTTCCTGAAAGTGAAGATTTTGTGTTGGAAATACTTGTATCGAACTTTGTTGAAGTAAAGACTATAGGAACATATACGTTTTATAAATGTTGAAAGTCCCTGATAGGACACTGTCAATCTTAAAGGATATCTTCAAGATAAATGTTCTTGGCACACTGAATTCTTCCCTCTCTTTTCAGGCTGGTAATAAAATCTTGTAAAGTTAGTTCTACTTTCAAAGCATAGGAAAGGGTTTAAAAAATGTCCCATAAATAAGAAGAATTAAAAATGCTAGTGCCCAATCGTATTGATTTCACTTAGAGTTGAGGGCACTCAGCACCTTGCAGGAGGCTCTTGCAGCATCAGACGATCAGGCCCTTATGCAGAAGGAAATCTTTCATTGATTGCTCTTAACTATAAACGGTGTCATTTCAGAAGAAGCAGCACAGAATGTCAAATGTGTGACACAATTTTAGGCCCACTCTTGCAAACATTTATGCACAGGGGAGCATGTACAAAGGTGAGATGACTTGATGAGGTATACCAGGCACAGGGAGGCAGGAGCCACCCTCCCTTGGCTGCCCTAGGCAGAACCGTGCAGCCAACAGATGGATTTGCTCCACTCACTCATCTTCCTCTACAAGCCACTTTGAAGGCACGTGAACTGGGTGCAAAGATTTACTCCCTTACAAGCACTCTCAGAAATGCTTCCTCTCCCTCCCTTTCTAAGTCACTTCATACACTTTATTTCCTTTCAGTGAACTTTCCAATACGCCCAGCACCTGTCCCTTTAATATAGCACACAGGGTTCTTTCCCTCCATACTGAACATTATCCTCATTAACACATATCAGTCAAAAGCACTGTTAATTAAACTGGCAAGATGATTACACACGCCTCCATGTGCCCCCTCAGAGCATCCGCTTGCCAAGATTTTTTCCTCCTTCATCTAAAGTGGGTGGAGAAAGCCCTGAGTAAACCAGAA
>WAAE01024970.1:8939-37251 GCA_013400495.1 Nicator chloris
AGGACAGGAGGTTGCTGACGCAGCTGCCATTGCCTCTGCTGTCTGCACAGGGTCTCCGTTGCACAGGACTCGGGGTGATTCCCACAAGAAAATAACATAATTCACAGGGAACTACAGATACCACAGAATACCAGAGCAAGCTAGCAAAAATCTAGGCAGGCTGTGTGTGTGTGTGTGTTGATTTGCACCTAAAGGAAAGCTTTGAATAATGCATTAAGGTCCTTTGAGAATAACTATCAACGGTACTCAACACCTGAATTCAGGAATGTCAGGCTTCAAGTTCTTCTTTACACACGGGTACAGCTTGGGCACTGATGCGGGGCTGGGGGGGGCACTACCCCAGCGGGACCGGGACGGGTGCCGCCAAGCCGGCACTGCCCGCACGCCCCCGGCCCGGAAACACATTCGAGTCTATTCATTACACAGTCACTATAACTAGTATTAGAATAGATACCAGATGCTTCACATACAGTAAATGGAGATCAAACTACATTATGTGCTTATACTGCAAGAAAACAATTTCATCCTCTGTAACCTCAGTACAGGGGTGATTTCAAGATGTCACTTCAAGGTTAATGAATTACAGAAGCACAAAACCAGCACCAGGAAAGATTTGAATCTGTGCAAGAGATCTGGGTCTCAAAAGTCCTTCCTATTGCATATAGATATGGAAATGCACTGTCACAGCACAGCAGGACTGAAGGAGAGTCATGGAGATGGGCAACACTGCCCTAGCCCTCCTGCTACTGCCAGCTCTGCAAATTTAGCCTCTAGGTTTGGGTGAGGTGACTGCTTCCCAGCACAATGGTCTTCTAGGGCTGCACACAAGTTTGATGGTGGCCAGTCAGGCACAGTGAGCACTGGAGAAACACACAGTGGCCTTGTCCCTGGCGGCAGCCAGAGGGGAGAGTGAACAGGAGACATCTTGTGCATCCTGCAACTCGAATGAGGCAGGAGGGCCCCAGGTTGGGGAACACCATGCTTCGTGTTTTTTCTGCATTGATGCTGAGTTACTCTTGATGTGATAGTTAAGACTGATTTCACCTATCTCCACTCAAAAATGCATGTACCTTGCCAGATTTAAAAATCAGAGAATTCTAAATATCTTAACAATTAGTTTAAGAGTTAAAATATTATTCAATATTATTCAGAAATGGAAAAGGTTGAGATAAGAGATGGGTTACAGCCATCTACTGGTCGCAAGCCAAACCACCAAACATTGTTTAGCTTGTATATCACAATGTTATCTTTCGTGTGCTAGGCTCCTAATCTTTAACAGTAGCATTGCCACAAGGATTGCACAGTTGTCTCTTCTTGTCACCACAAGTAAAGATATGTTAAAATCCAAGGAACATTTCTTTAGAGAAGGTGACTGACTGACTGACTGACTGACTTAGAGCCAATTAAGATCTGTATTATTTACCAGAAAATCTTCAAACAGAAGTCTTTTCGCTAACAAGAACCAGTGGCCCCCATCTCACTATTCTTTCACCACTAAAATCTTATCAAATTCCTCCATTTTATCTTTAACCTAATTCTTCCAGGATCATGTAACATCACATGTGGACATGTGCACTTTTTGCCTTGTCAGCCATTTGTAAAAATTAAAAATGAGGTACTTAAAAATATAATAGTACATTATTTTTACCATATACTTAAAAAAAAAAATTAATCTTATGCCTGCATTCAGTATATGCTTGCACGGCAATCCATGTGTTTAGTAAGACACATACCTGTGCAAACACATACACAAATTAAAGAACAGGCACAATGCCTCGGCAACCGAGACGTTTCGTTGTACTGTACAAGGCTTAATTTTTCAAATGCCAGAGATGGTCACACTGTTGGTTAAGAAATCCCCAAAAGAACAAAATAACAGGAAGAAGAGAAAACCTTTCCCCTATGCCCACTGAACTGTTTTTTATTTCACATGCCACATTTGATTTCACATGCAAGACTGACAGAAGGGTGCTGTGTGCCTGAGGTTCTCCCACCCACTCTCCAGGAAAGAGGACGTAAGAACTTGAATGCTTAAAGACTGAAAAGGACATTTGTAGCTGAATATATATTCACAGAGCAGACATTCAAGCTTGCATATTGAGGAAGTCCTGCTGTGTCAATGCAAAAGAAGATCTCCTTTAGCCCCATCCATAGGAATTTACTTGTATCACTTGTATCTGGATCTTCACTCAAGCAACAGGTAAGTATTGAGCAGCTGAAAATCAGGTAGTTTAGAGTAGCAACTGAGTACCGGGTTGTATTTTTGAGGCCAGGTTGTAGAAACAAACAGATTGCAGTTAGGGATCATCCAACAACAAGGTGTCTGAATCTTGCTTTACCTATGTTCACAATTTAGTGGCTCTAATTCAAGGTTAAACTAACAGTCCTCAGAGGAAATACAATCCCAAACCCACACACATGCCAAGCCCTTTTCCCCTAGCTTACTTTGAATCAGGAAGTGTCTTCTAGTTCAAACATGTTCTCCTTTCACAATTCTTCAGTCATCAGTTTATTAGCCTTATTCTGGACTCAGGAACAAGCTGTCTGGAACAAACAAGTCTCGGACACTATCTCATCTGTCACCTAATCAGGACTGTTGAGGCCACCTGAAATGTATTTTTGGCTTCCAAAGTCACAGTAGTTGGCTGTAGTGTGGTGCACAAGAGGACTTTAGGCCAGCCTAGATGCTGGTAATTTTAACTCCGCTTGCTTTAACCGGTCTTAAGCTTTGCATCTTCCTTTGTCTTTACATACTAGCAGCCTCAGAGAACACTATGTGGCATAATTTCATTTTTCACATAGTTGAACATTTGCTCATTTCCAGCTCCCTTTCTCTCCCCATCTGGTAATAAATGATGGGAAGTCCTGTCAGCAGTTGCAATACCTTTGGGAAGTTTGATGCCTATAATTTATGTCTTGTATATTACCCACTTGTAATTTGTTATGATGACTGATGACTTGTTCAAAGACCTTCTAGGCTCAGTATTAACTCTAGCACTCACACAAACTGGCTAACAGAGTAAGGATTCATCCTGTCTCCTGTGCAGGTATATAAGGTAATCCCCATCTTATTTATAAATTCAGGGTAGAGAAAGATACCTGCAGATGTTTTCTACAGGGAATGAGATCAATAACTTGACTAACTCCAGCTGGGTGGCAGTAATTTGTATTCTTCAGGCTTTGTTCCATTCATAAACTGTAAGAATTATTGTGCTGGTTTTGGTTGGGGTAGAGTTAATTCTCTTCACAATGGCTGGTATGCAGCTGTGTTTTGGATTTATGCTGAACACGGAGAATACAGATAATACAGGTAATACAGAGATGTTTTTGTTATTGCTGAGCAGGGCTTGCACACAGCCAAGGCCTTTTCTGCTTTTCATACTCCGTGCTGGGGAGGAAGCTGGGGGTGCCTGGCAGGCTGGGAGAAGACACAGCCAGGAGAGGTGACCCAAACAGACCAAAGGAATATTCCAGATGATATGGCAGCATGCTCAGGATATAAAGTGGGAGAAGGAACGTGGAAGGGGGTATGTTGGGACTAATGGCATTTGTCTTCCCATCACTGTTACATGTGATGGGACCCTGCTCTCCTGGAGATAGCTTACCACCTGCCTGCCCATGGGTAGGGCTGAGTGAATTCTTTTGCCTTACCTGTGTGTGTGACTTTGCTTTCCCTGTTAAACTCTTTTAATCTCAACACGAGTTCTGTAGCTGTTACTCCTCCGATTCTCTGTCCAGTCCTGCTGGTGGGGAAATGAGCGAGTGGCTGTGTGGAGCTTGGCTGTTGACTGGGGTTAAACCATGACAACTACTAACATGGCAAAAGAAAAAGACAAAAAACCCAAGAGAAGACAGAACTTAATATGACTGAAAATAAGTATTAATCTTAAAGAATTAAATAAATTAAAAAAAAATCAAGGGCAACCATGAAAAGGTCACTTAGTGGTAGGGTAAGAAGTAATGGCTTTAAACTGAAAAAGGGTAGGTACAGTTCAGATATTAAGAAAAACTTTGTCACTATGAGGGTGGTGAGGCACAAGAACAAGTTGCCCAGAGAAGCTGTGAAGTTGTGGATGTCCCACCCCTGAAAGTGTTCAAGGCCAGGTTGGATGCACTGAGCAGCCTGGTCTAGTGTCTGTGGATTGGAAGCAGATGATCCTTAAGGTCCCTTATAACCCAAACCATTCTGTGATTCTATGATATGTGGACATTTGTGAACTATCTGAGGTAAATAATTCTTGCTTTGTTTTTAGTTTTTCCAGGACTTTGTATCTGGGATATCATCATCAGTAGATCAGGACAATTTCTTTATAGTATGGGAAAGGACTTGATAAAGCAGTGGTCAAAAAGAGCTTTATATCGCAAGATGAGGTTCACTTCCCATCAAGTTTTCCATGAGGCATCTGACTTTTATATAGCACTTTACAAGATTTATCCCAGATCTGTCTCTATTGAAATCAATCCCATGCTATTTTTCTTTTCCTATTGGTGGTTTCGTTGTAAACAGAACCTACCTCTGTAGCAGTACTTCCTGTTGTACTTCCTCTACTGCTACAATGCTGGTTTCCTCATATGCAGAAAAGCACCCGTCCTGTATTTAACCTCATTAACGAAAGCTGAGAAACAATTGTTTTCCTTGGCTGGACATTTGGTTACTAGTTCAGTCCACCAACCATAAAGTGTGTTTGTTTAAGGCTCATAGGAGAGTAGAGGTCAGAAAAGAAATTAATTTATATTTTAAAATTTTGAAGTTTAGACTAATTGTCATGACAGATAAGATTATAAAAAAGAAACAAAACCTGTTTGATAAGTTACAAACTAAGAGTTATCAGGAAATTCCAGATCCACAGATGTTCTACGCGTGCCGGAAGGGTCACTCTATTTAACATCCTTTTAGCTTGAAAGGGGATGTAGTAGCTTTTTACATTTATTAACCATTATTTACAGTTCACTTTTTAAGCAGTGGGGAAATGCTACAGATATGTGTATACCTTCTTAAATATTTTATTGATCTTATTTCTTACAGAGCACCCTGTCTTCCTAGGGTAATTTTTTCGCATATGTATTTCCATGAACAATGAATTTACTTTAATGATAAACTCAATCTCTGTGCTAGCCATCTGTAATAGGTCATTTCAGTCCTTAGTAACTTTACTGGTTTCACTCAGTGTTTCTGAATGCTGCTAAACATGCTGACTGCAGAAAAAGAAATAGGATATTTAGATTTAGCCAAGTGTTAAATTTGAAGCCACTGTAAGTCACTTTATTGTCCTGATTACGAGCTGGTTCCCTTTCTTGTACACAAAAGAAAAACACAAACTCCCACCCCAAATGTTTACTCGATAGTAGCACTTCAGCCACAAACCCATCAAATTGGTCATAATCTTAGAAGTCTTTTCCAAGTGAAATGACACTGTGATCTGTGAAATTAGCCCTGGTTATCTAACCCTCTCCAGCTGTCCAGAAAGCTGCAGGGCCATGGCACAAACCTGCTTGCTCTGAGGCTCATCCCAGCACTTCTACTGCCACTGCTTCAACAGCTGCTGCCACTGCCACATCTCTTCCCTTCCATCCTCAGCAGGGGCAGCAACACAACACCAGACGAGGGCAGTAGCACTGGTGATGCCAGCAACAAGAAGGAAACCCATGGACAACAGCAGAGCTGAGGACTGGAGCAGCAGCAGGGGTGCCCAGAGAGGAACACAAGTGAACCTCAATGTGAAATAAAATGCTATTTAAGTAAGCTTATAATCAGAATAATGCAGTCACCATCCAGCAAGCTGCAAATGAGCTTTAAAATTAATTGTGCACAACATAATATACTACAGTAGAGTTTTTAAATACACTTGTTTATAGCAAACGACAACTATTTCTGTCGCAACTGCAGTACAGAAGAGACAGTCATGGTGCCCTTCAAGGATGGGAAAGTGTCATGAACGGTGCCAATTCTCATTTGCTCACTTACACACTGGGCTTGTTGAAGTTTTTGTGCCTAAATGTGTGAAACTTTTCTTTCCTAGATTTTTAAAAAATTCGACCTGTGTTTCTGCAGAAGCTTTGCTGGATACCTAGGTTCTACTTCTAGGTTTAAGCCATAGGCTGCCCATTATTTATCAGGTCTATTCTCAATGCACTGTAACTGTGAGGAGGAAAAAAATGTGTTTATTATGTACTATTTCCCCTTTAAGGGATTAGTCATAGCAAAGATGGGTAGCAATTGTATCCTTTTTAATCATTTTGGCATCCCACCCATCTGTACTTACACACAGCACCGTGTCATGCAAGGCTGTTCAGGGCACAGCATCACAAACATCTGCCACATGCTGTGGTTGTGAACCCTTCAAGGAAACAGGAGAGCCAGCCTAATAGGCAGTACTCTTTGGATGCAAGAAATAGCACTTGCCCTGCTTTCTGCTCTGGTTTTGGTGGAATACAAGTTCTCCATGTCCAATCCTCTCAGGATGAAAAACAACCACTGACTTTAAAGCGAGCTGCCTGAATTAGCATGGGCAGCCCTCAGGAAATGCTTATCACCTTGAGTGAATTCTCATTATTGTTTGTCTGTTTTCATGGAATAGATCACTTTGCATCTCTCCTTTTAAATATGTTTAACATTTGTAAATACCTTAGGTCTCCCAAGTCTGAGACTATAGCCCAGACTGAAACTATTGCTCATTTCATCCATCCAAAGGGAATTCACTGATGTAAAGGGCGTCTCAGCTAAGTATGACATGATCCTAAAGTCAGTTCTGTTCCGTTCAATCTGGAAATAAGGATTCAAAGCAAAGCAATTACACAGGCCTGACTAAAATGACACAGACTTTCCTCCTGTCTAAAGAAATGTGAACAAGAGTAAAATTGGAGCAAAATAACAGTTCTGTTGAACAGTCCTGAGCACATACCCTTGGAAACTTTTAAGAGGCTAATAAATAAGACCATCTGAGTGAAAGAGGCTTTTATTCTCAGCTTGAGACTGCAGTGGGTGAAAATGATACCCAGCTGAATTAGTATCAGGCACTCTCAGCAGAACTGAACTCTCTCATTTAGCAGTAGTTACTACTGTTCTGAAATAAAAGCTTTAGCTAGTGTGTGATTAATACTGTATATTCATTTGGTGAGAGCACAATGAAAAAGGATTTAAAAGGTAGCTATATCTGCCAGCTTGAAGAAGTACTTTCCACATTTGGTGAACAGAACAGCAAACAGCAGACAGGAAGTCTCTGAAGAGAAAGCCAGCTAACGCGTGGAAATGTTTGCATACCAAGAATGTTTGGAGGCAGGTACTGAGGTAAGTAAGCCAGCTGAGGTTGCCTTTATGCTAGTGAGCAACAGCCATCAGTGGGCTCACCCTCCTGCCACAACCTCCAAGCCAACGCACTCACCTTTTAAAAGGTGAGTTAAAAACAAACTGTTAAAAACAAATTTATAGTACATCACAATGTGAGGGTATCAGTACTTTGCCAACACTTGGCATCTTCTCTGTGCATGTCCCATCTTAACACTGGTTAGTACTTTGAAAAGAATTCATCTATGAATGTGAAGAAACCCCAGACTGGACTGTTTAATTCTCCTTTCACACTGTTGATGTTACCATGTTTACAGCAAAGAACAAAAGTACTCATGTAACTTTGTACAAATTATACACTAAAATCCACGCAGATACATTTAACCTTCAAAATATGTTAGCTGACCACTCCATCACTATTGTTATGACTAGTGTGCCTACAAATTAAATTTAATTTTTTAGTTGGTCAAAGTCACAAAAAAAGAAAGAAGCAGAACTCCAGATGAAGTAAACTTAATACATGCAGCAAAGCTTCATCCTAGCATTCATAAAGAAAGCTTCTACTCACCAATATAAGTGTTCACATTTTACGAAATGGGAGAGGTTAGCTGGTTGTTTTTAGCTGCACACAGTTGCACTGACTCATTCTGGAAAGTTTTTGTCAAGATGAGTATACACATACTAACTTGTACTACTTATCAGGTACTCCCCACCTACCAGTAGTAGAAATGCTAGCAAAACACTTTAGGGCATGTTAGCTCTTCTACTAACAGTAATAACAGATGGCTCCTCCTGTCTTTGAAACAGAGAATTATTAATAAAAAAAAGAATAAATTGCTAGGGGACTGCAGTAGGACTAAATAGAAAATACAAAAATAACAATATGATTCACCTTTTAGCTAAAGGAGTCTGAGTTCACTGTTCCAGTTAAGCAATCTCTTCTTAAAAAATGTCAAAATAAGTCTTCCGATTAGTAGGAAATTTGAAATACACTGTGTTTGTTTATCCAGACTACATTTAATCTGGTGCTAAGCACAGTGTTGTGTTACCTAATTCACCTTTGCTCCTTGGAAGTGTAAGCAATGGAACATGGTGTTGTGTTGGTGATCATCAAAGGCAGGTACAGCTGCTTATAAAAGCAGTAAAGCATATTGCTGACAAAATTTACAAGCTTTTTTATTACATCCTTCCATTCACTGACTTTACTTTTTACCTGAACTTTCTCTCCCACATTGTTGAAATGCTACCTTAAGGAAAAGAGGAAGAGGAATCCATCCTCCTGAAAGTCCGAGACCACAGCAAGGGGACAGGCTTCCTAGTTTGTACAGTCTTGTAAGATTTTAATGCGTTTTTAAGGTCTTGGCTTAAGCTGTGTGATGCTATTTGTTATGGCACTAGAATAGCTACAGAGCTACTAATCACACAAAGATTTTTTAGGAATAATACACCTAATGCGTATCAAACACTGAGGCCTTCACAGGCTGAATACTGCCGTTGGCTTTGGGGATCTACTTCCCCAAACGTTCCTCTCCCAGGAAGAAGAAGTAAAAACATAAAAGGACATTTAACAGAAAGGATAAGGAAGTGAAAGTGAAGGTAATACATAGAATAACTGGAAAACTATGTAGCCAATTCTGAGATGTGAGACTTCTAAAACTGAAAAGGGTCTCACCGGGGAAGGGCAGAAAAACCTGTAACCTGGGACTTTCTTTTCCTGGAGGATTCATATACCTGTAGAAATTGAGTCAAATAGTCTGAATTCAACCCTGCTGCCAGTAGCTACCACAGATTTGTCACTTACTGCATTTTCCCCACCTCATAATGACCTGCTTGTCTCCGGCAGAAATACAGTTCAGCGAAAACTTCAAACTTAGAGGAGCTTGGTTACTTTTATTAAAACTGTTTCCTGAGGTAAATCCAATTTTATAGATACTGAGTAATGTCTCAAATGAAGGTGTATAAGAAAGCCTCAAAATTAAGTCTTGCACTAGTATTTTTACTAGGTTGCAGACTATTCGTATCATCCAGACCAGTTCAGAACTAGCTTCTATCTATTAGCAGTTTTCTCCTTAAGGAGCACAGCAATAACAGGTAAAACAGTGTCTCCCAGATTTCACTGCAGTTGGGATAGACTATTACATTGTTAAGAGAACAGCCAGAGAATGCAGGTGTGTAACTGTCCTGGCCCATGGCTGTTATTTTATCTATGCAAATAGTTACAACCTATTGCATACAGTCTCAGAAATGCAGGAACAGGAAGAAGGCTGATCCAGAAAGCCAGAGAGCTCGAGGGGGAAGGGTGTGCAGTGGGACGGCAGCAGCAGGACAGTGTACGGCCACAGGCAGGAGTGAATCTGGCAGTTGGTAAAGAGCTGCTCAGATAAAATATTCACTCTAAACAACAGCCTCTCTGCAGGCTATCTTGGGAAGCAGAAGTCGCCCAAACCTGGTTTACGTGAACCACTGGTATGGGAAAGGCATTTGCTGCCATAAGCTGTGAGCAGAGTGAGTTAGGCTTCTGTCTTTCTGAGCCACTGCATGGTCTAGAGGGAGAATTCTTAAGAACAGGGAAAAAACTCCATTCATTTACACATGTATTTACTTTTAAACTGTGATCTGGCTCTATGTGAAGAAGCTACCAAAAAACAGACATGGTCAGGTTTTCATTTTTCTTGTTAATATACTCAGAAAAATCTCAGCTTCTCAACCTGGATCACCAAATGACTAATTTTTATTTTTGATTTCCTATGTGCACTCAGTTTCTAACTCTTGAGTGATCTTGAAACAGCTGACAGAAATGTCCCTCAGATGAATCCATCTGCTGATGACTGCAGCAGTTGATGACCACTACATTCAAACACTTCTGTTTCCCAAGCAGAGGCACTGAACAGGCACCCTGTAACATCTGCATGTTCAAAAGGATGTGCAGTCAAAGTTCAACTTCTTGGATAGAGCTTATTAAATATTAAAAATCCCACTGGAGACCCACAGAATTTCAAAGTTATTCATATCAATATTCACATCAATATTGATGCTTAAATAATCTGGAGTTTTCTTTTCTAAATACATTAAAATGTTTTTAGGTTTGCCCCCTTTTTTATGAAGAAATGAGACTTGTTTGCTCTCTTCTTTCATTTCTATCAGGTATTGTCAGGGATACTTGTGTTGACTTCCTTATTTGTGTTTCTTTAATGAAGACAGAATGTCCAGGAACCCAGCAAGCTCAGTAATTTACAGAAACAAAATCCTAGGTGAAAGCAGCACAACATAACTCAAGATTTTCTCTCACATACACTTGCACATCTCTGTCAGTCTTCACCAATAACTCTGAAGGGCTGTCACACATCTGCTCCTCCATGCATGCCACAGGGATTACTGGAATGACAAATCAAGCTGGTTAAACCAGTATTTGGGTGTTGGGGGTCAGATTTCTTTTTTTTTTCCTTATAGAATTTTTTCCCATTAAGTTGCTAGGAGAATAACTACTGAGTACTTATGAATACTTGGCTAAAACAAAGGAGGTGGCCAAAAGCTGGGAGGGGGAATATAACGTGGGTTCTGGGGGCAGGGAAACTGCGGGGTTGGGGGCAGGCTGTGTGCCTCTCGTGCTCGGAAAGAAGGAAAACGGTGAGGCTGTTTTGCTTGCTGGGAGAGGAGTTCACGGTCACCACCGATTCCAGTCCTGAAAAGCTACCATCATCTGCTCGTGTGCCCAGGAGCTCTGAGCTCCCCTCCTCCTGCCCTGTTGGAGCTGGGCCGGCCCTGTCCCTCCACCACCACTTCTTTGGTGCTGCTCTGTTTGCTATGCCCAGGATTTTCCACTGTTCCAGCTCTACTCTTGGAGGTCCTGCAGGAGCACTGAGATCAGACTGCCCCGGGCTTTGTGAAGCAAAGCCCCTCGAGGTTCCTGGTTCTGTGTTTGTTGTTAATGCAGTAGTTATTGTTTGTTTTGTTATACATACTAGTAATGAACTGTTATTCCTATCCCCAGTATCTTTGCCTGAGAGCCCCCTTAATTTTCAAATTTGTGATAATTCAGAGAGAAGGGGTTTGAATTGTCCATCCCAAGGGAGACGGGAGGGCGTGCCCTTTCCCTAGCAGACACCTGTCTTTCAAACTGAGACGATGGGGTAGGTTCCTTATGGCCTCCATGACAGGAGGGTGCCTATCACAGGGGAAGCTCTGAGCACATGCAGGAGCTGAGTGGCCTCCATCCTTCTCCTCCTGTGGGAAAGGAGGAGGTGCTGGAACCACACGGACACCTCAGGGACTTCAGATCTGGATGTATGGAAATGCAAAGTAATCAAAAAAGGCAGCCCCGAAAAAGGTTTTTCTTTCCCCTGAATTTACAAAATCTTCCTACAATTCACACTAAGAATGAGAAAAAACCCACAAACCACAAAACAAAACCAAACACATAGCAAGTATCAGTGAGATGTTGTGTTACCAGATGGTGAATTATCACTGAAATAAAGTTAAAACTAAAAGAATCACAGACTCTGCATTTTTACAGTGTACCTGAAGAAATTCACAGATTTTTTCTGTTTGGCATAAAGATGGTTTTTTCCCTGGGACGGCTAACTTAACATCCAGCACCCCATTAGGCAGCACAACAATAGATACAGATCTTTCAAAGCTTGAATACAACATAAAAACTTGAATGCAATATCATCTTTTTCAACTCTGGCTTTGCTCATAAATTTATGCAGCTATAACCATGCATATATATTTATTAGTATGTGCCTACTGTAACACATCATATCACATACCCTGTCTACCTAGGTGAGTTGTCACCACTGTTGCACAATCTCTGAGCTTCAGGTCTTGAGCTTCTTACTAAAGATTCCGAGAAACCTTCTTGTGCTTCCTCAAGATACCCACCACCAAACTCCTGCTTCAAGAGAAGGCACTTAAAATAGCTCTGTTTGAATTAGAAATGTGGAAAAACTAAGCCATTCATCAATAGTAATTATTCATTTGAAGTTGGCATAAAGTCAGGAAGCTTATAAATGGAAGAAGTGATGGTGAATGGCAACAGGGAAGTAAAAACACGTAATATGGATTAGTAGTAGTAGTAATAGTAATAATAAAAAATAAGTAACAACAATAAAACAACAACAACAACTTACCAGGCTAAGCAAACCAGAGAGGAAAAAATCCAGAGTAAGGTATTAGGGATGCAATAGAGTGTGTCTTCTGGGTTCTATTCAGCATTCACAAAAAAAGTCCACTCTTGCTCTTGTCCTGCTCCTTTTCCCAGGCTATTTCTGCTCACATGAGAGGAAAATACAGAACCAGCTTTGCAGAAAGTGCAGCAGCTGAAATCCCAGTGGAAAATCAGAAGGGTCTCTAGGCAGCCTCAGAAGGGTAATTCTGAGGGGACTTTACGCCTTTACCCCACTTTGTCCCTGTCTGATTTGGCACAACAGAGTGTTGTTTTGTTGTTTGGTTGGGTTTTTTTTCCCCAGGACTTGCTAGACCTGGCAAGCAGGTTAACAAAACTGGTGACAGCATTGTTTCTGTGGGTCCACATCACTAGCCTCATGCATTTTTATTCTCTTCATGTTCTGGCAATTGAGAAAGTGCTCCACAGCAGGTACTTAACCTGCCTTACAAGCCTCCTATGAAATGAAAATGTCAGAACACCAACAGCATTTAGACCAATGTCTAGCTGATCACTGCTCCGTTTAAGGCACAACATTTTAAGCTAAAGGCACCTGGATTCAGATTTAGCCGGCCAAAATTATGTTTATCAGCAGCCTGGTTTTGATCTAGTTGTACTGGTTTTGGCTGGGTGTCATGGTTTGACATTATTGCCAAACATTTTTTTTACTAACTGTTCTAGGTTAAACTATTTTCTTATTTGTGAAATCTTGACTACACAGGAACAAAGGCAAAGCAATCTCACTATGAGTTCTAAAGATAGATTTTATTTACACACACCTAAGGAAAAGAAAGGAAAAAAAGAAAAAAACCATGAAAATGTTAAAGAGGAAAAAAAAATTCACTTTCCCTCTGTTGCCATGCTTTTTCAGCCTTCTGATGTTTACCTTTGAGAAATTCCTTTCTCACGCACAATTCTGTAAACTATGGTTAGTTTACATTCTTTCATGGGGGTGGAGTTCTTTTGATAGATACTTGTCTTGACCAGTGTGGTTGGAGAGGTGTTGACCTTGCTTACCAATCATACTGGTCTGCTTGCTACACTATATATATGGAGTCAGTGATGTGATAAAGTCAGTCCTCTTGGTAGACCTCAAGTCAGAGTCTGTGTGGTGAATCTAGTGTGTCTCTGCGACATCCCTCCTCCCAACCGTCTACTCATTCTCATTTTCTACAAAACAATACATACATCCAGCTCCAATGCCAGCCCAGCTGAGCTCCATTCTCCCTCTGCCCCTTCCCCCAGCTGGGAAAAGGGAGAGAGGGGGGCCCTCTACCATCCCAGCCCGGCCTAACCACCTCTCCCTCCTCTGGGTGAGGGGCCGCGGGGCAGAGGCCCAGCCTTCCTGGGCCAGGCCACAGCCCCGCTGTTACCTACTCACAGCCAAAAACAAAAAGTCAGTTCCTAGAAACCTGCCTTTATTAGCCTAGTTTATTCACACAGACACACTAAAAACTTCCTAAGAAAGAGAACCACCCCCTAAGCCTTGTCAAAACCGCCACATTGGGTTACAAGTTAATGTTCTTTATAGTAGCCTGTATGGTTCTGTTTTGGATTTGTGGCCAAACTGACACTGACAGCAAACAAATCACAGAACCATGAATGTCCTGAGTTGGGAGGGAATTTAAAGACCATCTAGTTCCAACCCACCTGCTATGGACAGGCACACCTTCCACTAGACCAGGGTGCTCAAAGCCCCATCCAATCTGGCCTTAACCAGGGGTGGGGCATCCACAACTTCTCTGGGCAACCTGTTCTGCTGCCTCACCACCTCTCAGTAAATTTGTTTTTTAGTTACTGCTAAGCAGGCTTACACAGAGTCCATCTGCTTTCTGCTCCTCCACCCACCGCACCAGCAACTGAAGTGCACACAGGAGTCAGGGAGCTGGAACAGCTGAACCCAACTGATGAAAGGGATATCACAACCTGATCATAAGGCATCATGCTTGGCATACAGAGCTGGGGAGAAAAAGGAAGGGGTGTCTTGGGTTTGTGATTCCCAAGACATGTCAGATGAGAGGTTTTTTTCCCTGAATGCCCCGTGCTGATGCAGAAAAAGAGTCGAAAGCCACCGTTTCAGGTTTTCTTTTGGTTGTTTATTACTTCTCATCTACAAATTCTTTCTATGCCCTGACAAGGTCTTGTTGCAGTGAGGGCATGAGACAACTCCCGCCCACGACAGGCGGGCAAAACCTTTTATACTATGTTCTACGTATCTTTTATTTACCATAAATCACCAATACCTACTGCTAATGCTAGACATGTCTCCTCTATCCTACACGAATCCCTGTGAGCCACCACAGCAGAANTCCCTGACCCCCTGCCAGGATCTCAGACCCACCAGGGCAGTCAGGAGTGCCCTGGACTCCGACAGGGTGTGTTCATGGTTTTTGTCTTTCCAAGTCTCTGTTACATGTGATGGGGCTCTGCTTCCCCAATGAGGGCTGAACGCTTGCCTGACTACAGGAAGTGGTGAACAAATCCCTTGTTTTGCTTTGCTTGGGTGCACAGCTTTTGCTTTACCCATTGTCTTTATCTCAGCCTACAAGTTTTGTCACTTTTCCCCTTCCAAATCCAGCTGTGGGGAGAGTGAGCGAACAAGTGGCTGTGGCAGGACAGCATCTGTGAGATGGTAAGAAAAACAGAAAGCTCTCCATTAAAGGGGAGCTGTGAATGAGAGACACTTCTCACAGTTACTGTGTGTCACAGCCTACCAGATGGAGAGTCCAAATCTCCAATTACTGAAAACTAAACAAAATTCTATTTTAAAGGAAATTTTTCCAAAGCAAATTGATTCCAGAGAAAACAGCAGCAGCCAGTATCTATGAATCTTTCCTCCTGGGAGTACAGTGACCACCTGGATAGTGTAACTTTACTGGGAGACCACGTTTTGGGTTCATCTGTTCAGTAGGTATGATCATATCAGTGATGGAAGTCCATCAAAGCCAACTCTTCTACATAAAAAATATCTGACCAACTGTAGTGGATCAGCAAGGTCTCACTAATTTTCCTGCTGGATCCCAAATCTGTGGTGTTCAATTCACTTCTTTCACCATACTGATTTTCTTTCCTGTTCCAGTGGTAATGCAGTAGGAAGTGAGCCAACAGATAGCTTTAGGTCTTTTATTGCTGTATAAATCCATGCCATCATATACCACTGTGACACCTTCAGGAGATGGCAGCTTCTCCTCTGAGCACTGCTATTGATCCATCAAGTAATACAAGAATTCTCTCCTGAGGCAATGAGCGCTTTTTTTTTTTTTAAACTTTACATTGCATTTCTGGTCTCCATTTTTCCTCTTTGTATAGTTCATCTCCTATTCTGTCATTTCTCTCCTGCAGCTATTTTCCACTATAAAACACCATGTTCCATATGCCCCTCTATTGCATCTTGCTCTTTCCTTTCTATATTTAATTTGTTTCCTATTTCACACTTATGACGTCTTCTGACTCATGCTTATTCTATGCAAGTCACTAAGAAATGTGCAAAATTCCATTTTCTAAATTTATGCAACATTTCCCATTTCTTCAGCTTTCTGCCCTGTGCTGTCTACAAAAGAGCTGAGTGGGTTTTATTCTAAACTGAGTGAACACCAGATTAAACCACTTATCTCCAGGGATTCCATAATTTAAGGACGGGGGAGAAACAACATTTGGAACAGAGCTCACTTGTGCTTCTTCTAAGTAATGGCTCCAGGCAAACAGGCCTGCTATGCTTCAGAAGCTCTCCCCAAGGAGAATCAGAATTTGGAAGGAGGCTGGAGCCTCAAGCAGAAAGAGGCCTGTAAACCTACCCTCCCCCAGTCATTTCCCTGACCTGTCCTTCCTTCCCCTAGTTTTCCTTTCTCTGATGCTTTTAGCTGTGTTCCTTACTTCTTACATCATAAAGGCCAAATTTCACATTAATATTCTCTGTGTTCTTTCGGCTGACCGTTTAAGACCATGTTATACATACTTCCAAGGGATGAAGACAGAGGTAAGTTTTACAGTCTTGATGGCTTAACACAGGTCTGTGCTAGAAAGCCAGCACTCTCACATGGAGAGAGTCTGCTTTACATACCAGACCTCAGGGAGCAGCATGGGAAGTACTCTGCAGATGGTTTTCCTACCATGGCCGGAGGCTGCTTTGCTGGCTGCCTCCTGAAATACATAACAGAGGCAGGAAGATAAGGTTTTGACACAGTGGATTTGAATTTTCTTTTAACTGATTATATTTTAGCTGTAAGTTTTGACTTGGCTAAACAGACAATACTGAGAAGTTAGATAAAGGGAATAAATTTAATTCCTTTGACCAGTGTGGCTTGAAAAGCTTAGAGTTCAGCAGTTTTTCTGACAGACTAGATATTGTATGAGAAACACTGCACTTTTTTTTCTGCAGCAGCCCCCCACAGAGGTCACAGTTGGTCAACTCAAATGTAACAGAAACCTAATTTTTGGAGTCAGTATTTACTCCTAAGACTGTTTACAGGTCACACTACACTAGTGTAGTGTTAGGACAGCCACATGGGTCTATTGGTTTGACCCTCAAGCCATTCAAAAATCATTCAGAAACAGTGCTGTGCTACAATCAAACTACTTGTTCATAATATATGATGTGGGCTTGAAATGACATTTCTTCTGTCTTTACAATCCAAACATGATGCACTGTAGTGGTAATAGTGCACATAGTACAGTGCATTCTCACACCTAACATAATTCTGGTTTCAAGACCAAAACCTTCATCCTGAAGCTAACAAAGGCCTTGCTAACAGTGCTAACGTATAAATGCACATATTAGCACACAAAACTGATTTTTCTAATAATAATAGTATTAATTTCATTAAAAACAACAAAAAATGCAATTTTGCCTTTTGATTCCTTTTTTTATATAAAAGACCAAGCCACTGGATTTTCCAAACGGGAAAAAAATTAAGGAGATTGCAAGTGTACTTGTAAAATCAGTCATGTGTGTTTTTCCTTAAAAATAGTACTTGCTACAGGATCAACCAGCATAGATACATCAAAAAGCCTACAGCAGTCTGCACTTTTAAATGTACTATCATGTACCAAAAGTCTTGAGAGAGCTTCTGCCTTACTTCGACAAAGCTACATTTAACAGGGTTTCTCAAACACAAGAAAACAACAAGGAGTAAAAAAAAAACTGTGGCAAGCTTAGGCTGCAGTTCCTTTCAGGTTCTCAATTTGGCATAGCACAGCCCAGTCAATTTTACTGCTTGGGCTGGATGGACAAACCAGAGTCACTAGGATTGCTGAGAGAATTCACACTGCGTGAGCAGTAAGTGACCACTTCTTCTGAAATGGGTGAATGTTTCTAGGAAAAATAAGTGTAAGAACCAAGCCTATAACTTTTAAAGAGACTTCAGTACCTTTGTAAAGTAATTTTTTGGGAGGAGAGTTTTAATTTTTAGCAGTTGACCTTTTGGCAAGCAAGGACTACAGAACTGTGAACCGTACCAGTGCAAACAGAACAGGTGATATTTTAACTTCACAGTGCCATTCTCTGGTCTTCTCCTGAGCATGGGAGATAGTTGTCTGCATGACAGCTGTATTTTGCAATGGGAACAAGGAGCCAGAGGGGTTGCATGACTGGAGGAAAGGGACATGAGAAGTGAATGAGAAGTAAAACTGCTAATCTCCTGATGCTTGCTTAACTGGCTTCATCTGTGCCTCTAGTTTCTAGAAAGAAATAAATATGGCTGCACAGCTGACAAAATCTGACCTGTCATTTATTCCTACTAGTGCCACTAGTAGGAAACTGAGGGTCACTTCTAACACTTAAACTGATAGTTTGGTAAACATCTGATAAATCTCTAAACCTATCAGAAATCAAGAAACCTATTTTCAACAAGCATGAAAGGTTTGTTTAATCCAATTTCTTTGACTCTGAAGAAGTTTAGGAGCACTTACAGAGCTGCTTGCAGGTGGGTGGCAATTAAGAAGCCACAGCTCACCCCTTTAATCTCGTATTTGGTGCCTCACTGGGCAATACTGAGGGTAGCTCCAAAAATCAGCCAGGTTTACTTAGTGGCAGTATAAATTGGCCCATTTGACACAGATATAGACTGGCATGTGGGCACAATGTACCAGGCAGGTGAGAGGACTCCATGCCCACCAGCTCTGACCCCTTCCTTCACTGAAGTCAATCAGGTTGTTATTCTGCTCAGGGTGGTTTCATAGTCAATCTCTTTTTGCCCCATAGCTTTTGCCCTTCTGACATATGAGATGGACTGAGACCATCTGTGCATTTGATCTTTACTTAATAGCATGGACACAAGTTAGAAAGACATTTCAAGAGTTCCTTCTGCTTTCTTTCAGGAACAATACTGCTAGTATCGACACAGCCAGGATTTTAATACATGGAGACGGGGAATAATACCATGAGACAAAAAATTGACTCTATTTCCATTTTTGGAAGGACAGACAGGGAATACAAAGGAAAACAAGATATTTGTAACTATGCAAAGAACTGATCTGAACCCATCAAGTGTTTCCATGCACCCAGGGAACAAAACCCCCCACAATTTGCAGCTGAAAGGAAGTATGTCCAGTGGTGGGTTGCAATTCTTTATTTCGATTCACAGGTATATATATCCATACAATGCTATTAGATATCCTTGTATTGCTTAATCTATAATTTAAATCAGCATAGGTATTTTAACAAAAAAAAATTGCAACTACTAATTTATATTTCATCTGAGCACTCTGATACACAGTAGAAAAAATCCATATATAAAAGCTTGTATCTGTGCAATTATACATACTATATTTCTCGTTCAACAAACTACTGATTTAGTAATATTGGTATGTTATTGTTAGTATACCTTAGAATTGCCATAACATTAAAAAACTTTTCAAAATATATTAATAAGCAAAGATAACCACACTTTGATCCTGTAATCATTTTTAACTATCACATCAATGCTCCATTTTGTTTTAATGTGACATCTGGATTAAACAAATTCCTTTCATCTCAGGCTGCCATCATTATTCTGCCCGTAATAATCATATTAATTCGTAACTTTGCTGCTTAGTAATTTCACACAAAGCAAACAGAATTAAATTCAACTCTGAGCTGACGTCCACCACTAAAATCACAAATCTCTTATACCCCACATAGGTCTCAAACAGTGAATGAAGATTTGTGCTGAACCTCTGCTTTGTGGTGAACTTCTCTAGTGGAAAGTTTTCTCTTCTATTGCATAACACAGGTCATGTGGCTTGTCCTAAGAGGCTTAAACTACAGGTCTACAAAAGATGCAACTTCATGCTACTCAATGCTTTTAATAGTTTAGATCTTAATGAAGCTTAATTAGCATCCGGAAGTCAATACAAATATTAATCTGTACATAAAACATTATCCCCAATATACTAAGTGACAGCACTTTTATAAGGCAGACACAAGCCAGGATTCAAATATCTGAGAAAAGGTGGAAACTACCAGACACTAGTTTAGGACAAGGTTACAGAGCAGCAACAATGGTCAGCAGGATTAGGCCCTTCCTCTGTGAAAATTTACAGGAACTGACAGAAAGATGTGATACAGCAGACTGGCAAGTAAGACAGAGATACCAGCACAGAGGGCACTGTATTTTGAAGGCCTGCAGAGGGCACGTATTTTGGTTTTCATGCTGGCCAACAAGAAAGCATTCTTTTGCCTTTCTGACAATTTTGTTGGTCTTTGTTACAGTAGCTGAACAATTATGCCCATGACAACAGACACTTGCTTCACTGCTTGCAGACTGCCTTGCAAACACAAGACAGAAACTGACAGAGTTGGAAATGTGCAAACCACAGAACAAAAATATCAAACTTTTAAATTAAGGACAGAATAGGACTTTCATTTTCAGTTGAGATCCTGCTGAAGAAATGAAGGGTCATGCTCTACTGCCTCTGCTTAAATTTTATGCCCCAAGAAATACTTTGCTTGTCTTCTCTTTCATTAATAATTCTGAACTGAAAGCAGGACTAGCGTTAGACCATACTAAAAAGGTGCAACTTATCTTGAATTGTTATATCTAAGGATTACTTTACAAAGAACCTTGTGAAAAAAAAAAAGAATAATATTTCAGAGAGTATGTAATAATAAGACTTCCATTAGGACTTCCCAAAAGGCAGGAGAGACAGCAGTGCATATGTGCAAAGTGCATACATGTATTCATTAGGGTAAGAGAAAACATTCGTCTTATTCTTGACTCTTGTCTTTTTAAAGCAGACAAATAGAAATCCCTTGATAATTAATTTGCACACACCTGCAAAAGCATGATCTGAGAAACTGAAGCTATTTCCCAGTAAGAAGCAGGACTTACTGTAGTATTTTTTGTGCCAAGAAACAGAACAGCAGCGAACAATAGATGCCTAAGGTTTTTTCCTTTCTGTGTTTTTACTGGTGTGTTCTGTGACACAGACAATAAACACCACTAGAAGACCTTTTTTTAATCTAACAGAAATACTTGGAGCAAGATTTTAACAAATATTCCTAACAGTTGAGTGTGACTCCCAGCTTTCAGCTCCTAGTAGGAAATAATAACTTCTCTCTGACCAAATAAGTCATTTAACAAAGCTGGAAAGACTTTTCAGACAGCAAGAAACACAAATTCATAAAAGCATGAATACTTTGAATTAGAGGGGCCCTTAAGAATCACGTAGTTCCAGCTCTTTTGCCTTATAACACCTTTCACTAGGACAAGTTGCCCAAAGCCTGATCTAACATGGCCTGTCAAAGTCAAGAAAGTCCTGTAAAATTTCTAAAATTATTTTTAAACAATAAAGTTGCTGCTCTGTGACACAAGCAAACTAACGCTTATTGTTACAATAACTATTGCATTCAGCTATGCATAAACATTAATATGCTGAAGACAAAAATGAAAAAATCCCCATCCTCATTGACCTTTTCGTGAGGCACACTCTTGGTAAAATGGTATCCTTTTAAACAGAAATGGCACGTAGAAACCAATGCTAGATGATATAGCTTTCCTAATGACAGCTGTTTCTGAAAACAACAAAAATAACCAGGCCCCAAAATTCTGATGTTTCCATGGCAAATAGGACTGGCCCTTTGAGTCTTCTTGAACTGCTGAATGACAGGGGAAACCTATAAACCAAACAAAGTTGACCAAATCACTTCATGTACAGAGTGGTTGTGATTGTCTGGGTGATGAATATCCATGTGAACCCTCTTCTTCGAATGCCTGGCAAGGGTGCTTCTTATTTCAGGGTCATGTCGATGCTGTTTATTAAAGACAAAATGACAAAGAACAACAACAACAACAAATCAATGAGTGCTGTGAAAACACATGGCCAGTTATTTCCCCAATCCTGAGCTCCCACAAAGTGTTGGTGTCCTTATCTCTCACTGACTTCAATGCAGTAGTGTGAAATAACTTACACACATCCTATCTACATCTATGAAAGTACACACTTTTGTAAGTCACCGTTTTATTGAAATTAACAACTACTTTTTCAGCAATTCCAATCTGAAGTAAATCAGGTGGGGGAAGATCCATTGGTGGAATAACACAACAATGTGGCAGGAACGGGTACCCCTAAAAATTTTTCTAAGCATACAGTTTTGCTATTTAGTGCAAAGCACGTGTCATCAAACACTTGAGAAGTATTCTTCAGAGTAAGAAGTTGTCTTCGTAAATGTTGGCTCAAGATACAGCCTTCCTTAAAGAATACATAATTTAAAGTTTCCTCAGTATTTATGAACTGTTACACAATGGTTCTTCCACTATGAATTATTTCACAATATTTCTTTTAAAGTCAGAAAGAAGTGCAAGGAGTTGAACAAAATAGAAGAGAAGAGAGCGTAACAGTAGACAGAAGGCTTTGGAACAGAATGAAAGAGACAAAAGAAGCAAACTAAGTGCTGGGCAGACTCCAGAGGCATTTCAGCAGAAAGCATACAGGAAAAAAGTCTGTGTAAAACTGCTGTTTTCAGACGGAAGAGATTTACTTAGGATGCTATTTCCTGACGAAATGACACAAGAAAAAAGCGATATGATCACAGGAAAATTATTGCCACTTCTGAAGACAGATTCATACTTATGCAGAGAAAATAAATGCCATGAATTAACATTAATTTGGCCTTAACTATATTTATTTAACATAATTTAAATTCTCTTCTCATATCGCATTTTGCTGCCCAGCTTATCTTTTGAGAAAAACAGGTAAGTTGTTCAAGCCACAAAAATGTCAAAATCATACACAAACAGTCTTTAACATGTAATTTTTTGTTTTTATACTTTTGAAAAACAGTTGATTCATTATAGAATAAAACAGTGTCTGAGGAAAAAAAGAGATGAGATATAATGTCAACTTGTTCAGGAATCAGGAATTTAGCTTGTGGTTCTAACCTGTGTATGAGGTATGACAGTGTGACAGCTTACAGTGTGAAGCACTGTTTTTTTTAAAAAAAAAAGTAAAACCCAAAGGTTCCATTTATTTATGCAACTTTTTGCTACATATATTTCTAATCATTTGTTTATTAATACTCATGTTATTGACGAGTCATTTTGCTGAGGGTTCAGGTTTATTATGTAGTATTTCCTGTACAGTGTGAGGCAAGAGTGTGTTTCTACAGAGCAGTCAGATGGGCAGGCACAGCCAAGGCCTCAATCCCTCTGCCCTGCGCACACTGGCCAGAACACACTCCACTGCAAACAGGGTTCTCCTGACATGCTGCTCTAGCTGCCAGCGCTCCTGTGACACACTGCTCCTACAAGCACCCTCACTGATGAACAGCAAGAGCAGCAGTGCAGGGTTTTCCATCTGCATGCTTCAGTTACGGTATCAGACAGAGCAACAGCATGCCAGAGGACTGACATGTTCCCATTCCCAATGGAACAAGTCCACCTTTGAAAGGAAAAGACGTAAAGATGCTTAAGATGCAATCAGGAAAATAATTATGAAAGAAGCTGAGAAGCAGAAAAGCAAAGAGAAGGAACACATTAAGAGTATGGCCCAGAAATCAAAGTAAAATGTAAGACTTTTTAATCTTTGAATGAGAATGGCCAATTTAAAATTGAGGATACTGCATGGAACCATCTTCACCGTGATCATGCTGCACTTTTGCTAGCTGTTTTTAATATAATTTAACCTGAGTATTCTCAGGCTAACAATTATATCTCTCTCTGCTTGGAAATGGTGAAGGACACTTCAAACACATTCCCAATGCAACACAAATATAACAAATCTCCAGTACATCACACATATGTAAAGCATATAAAATATAATAAAGCTTCAATGCTTTGTCTGCTTGTACATGTTGTTCCTGAATATTACCATGAAAGTATTTAGGTCTCAAAAAAGCTTTAAGGAGTCTACCCAGCCTCAGTTCCTAGCCACATGGTTGTAAAATAATGTTAAAATGTAATGACAGTATTAGGCATAAATTCTTACTCCTGCTCCACTGAAGCCATTTCTGGATCGTTTGAGAGGCAGCTAGTTCTGGATACAAGGAAAAAGATGAGTAAAGATTTTTTCTGTGTTGATTTCTTTCTCTTTTAAAATATGACATCAAATTTGGGGATGTAATAACTAACTGTAGTGAATATCTTTGACAGCACAAACACACAAATGTTGTTGTTTTAAGGAATGCAGGGATCTTAGTGCCCACAACACACATTAGTTTGAGTAACAAATTTTTAAGCTATTTCTTTAAGTTAGGAAAGAAAAATACACTACAGTGATCTTATACATCCAACAGTAACAGTAATCAGTGATGCCTCATTATGAATATTTCGTTCCCCTTTCACTTGCTACACTGCAGCCTCTACTATTTTAAATGGAGTAACAAGAAAGCAGCCTTCTTCCACAGAGTTCTCATTGTCACATATACAATGCATTTGAAAATGTTTGAACAGAAGGGATAGAAGTTACATTTAATGCTGGGTAGGCCTTTTTGTTTAACAAAATAGTCAGGTGGTATCAGATAACTACTTATGTGAATTTATTGCTTCTGAGGCAGTGTTAACTGCTACAATCAAAAAGCAGTGGCCAGTGTTTTAGATATTTCTCTGTGGTTGTTTTAGAAACTCACCTCAGAAGAACAGAAGGAAAATGTGTACTGCAAAAGAAGGAACTTTTGGAAAAAGTACAGCAAAGAAGCTGTAAGTTGAAAATCCTGAAGTGCATAAGCAAAAGGAAGGTGACTGGAAAGAAACTTCAAAACTCAAAATTTTTAGTTATGAAAACTGCAAGGGAGAGTATTATCCTAGAACCAACAGACACAGACTCTCACTCAGGAATTTTGTGGACAACACCCACATGAGGAAAGTACACTGTAAACTTTCTAAAGCTCTGCTCAGTGAGTCAAGGACTTCGCATTTCTTATGGATTTCTTTGGTACGCTACACCATACTACTACATAATATTCAAGTCAAAGCACAGAGTTATCATTTTAAAGTATCTGATCATCACCTGCCACTGGTTTATTAGGTAACCATAGATAATACAATATTATTATCAAGTATTAATTCCCCGGACTATCCAGCTAACACTGGAAAGACAGAAGAATTTATATACCTACCTTAACTGAGATAGCTAACCCTAATTTAGTGAACTGTGAAAAAAAAGACCATAGAAAGAACTGCCTCTTAAAAACTGTATGAATTATCTGACATAAAAGGAGCAGAGTAGAAAATATGTAATGATCCATTTTAACGGAGTATGTGATTTCAGTCATTCCCATGACTATAGAAACAATCATGAAAAAACAGCAAAAAAAATTAATAGTGTAAGGGTATGATTATTTATTACTGAGACTCAGCAGTACAAAAGCAGTGAAAGGGGAAGTCAATTCACAAATGGGGCAACTTACACAGTAATTGAAAGTACAAGCTGACTGTTGTACCAAACACAATGTACTACTGCATTCAAGCTACTCCTGTGAAACAATATAATGCCAGCATCCAGCAGAAAGCTATCTTACTTAGCTGTTTCTGAAGCTTCCCTCAGCTCTTCATCCAGTCTGCATGAGTAAAAGTTATTGACGTAAAGAAATAGAGAAGCAAGCAGAGCGTAAGAGTGAAGCAGAGCAATAGCAGAGCAAAGAACAAATACAGTACATGCTTTTGAAATAGGCACCCAGTATGATTTAGGGCTAACTCTAAAGCTCTTCAGTTCAGTATGATACCATTTATCCCTGTGCTCAAACCATCTTAAATTTTTAAGTCCTTATTTAGCTCACTTGGAGGCAGAGACAGAGAAGCAGCAGGGGTCTGTGGCATGCCCAGTGGACAGAGCTGAAAGCATTCAGTTGCTCTATCAGATAATGTTAAACTAGCTGCAGCCTGGGCCAAGTCAAGGACGTTTACAGTTCAGTGAGTTTTATTTGCAAGGGAGGCTGATCTCAACAGCTTGAAGGGGAAAGTAAGATGCCATGTCATTGCAAGTCCTCTCTCATTCAGCTGTTGAGGTCGCCTGCAGGTGAAAGGCTGTCACACAGATTCACTCCATTATGAGCAGCAGCATGGCCTAGAAAGCAAGTTTTACCTCATTCTTCTCTTAATACACTTCTCTTCATCATACCTTACAAGATAAGAGTGGATGAAGGAAGAGAAAAGATGTACAAGTTCATACAGTACAACAATCATATTGGATCATGCTTCACTGAAAACTACCAAAAAAACCACATAATCCACATTCTGGCATAACCTTATATACTTTCTAAAGGCGGGATTTTTCTTGATCATAGATGGTATGCTTGTTCTTGGCAATGGAGGAATTATAAAGCCAAAAGATGAGCTGCATTTTTCTACAGGAATCTCTCCGAATTTGCAGCAGAAGGGAAGCTATGAACCGAACACTGCTCTTCTCCCTATGGTAAGGAATTAGCCTTGAATGCACACAGCCACTAAATCTTGTTATCACAACACCTTGAAATGCTTGCCCCCAATGGGTGCAACTGTCATCTCTGCAGTTCTTTTTCAGCAAAATCATGATCTCTCATCTGGCTGCTGATGACATAAAGTAGGCATTACCCCAAAACTCATTAAGTACTAAAGTTTCTTTGGTACTAGTACTGTGATCATTTCACCTTTGGTCTGCAAGGTGAATGGACTTTTCAAATATTTTTAAGTTTACAGGGAAGAAAAAATGTTTGTCATGCAGGTGTGTATACTGCCACAGTAAAACACGGCAAGGAAACAGGACAGAAACTCTCTGAGCATCAGGGTAAGGTTTCTCTCAAAGGGAACTGTAAGAAACTAAAATGTTTACAGGAATCAGACGAAAATTTGTTAGGGATTTTAGAACACTATGGACATCTCTTTGTTGGTTGACCTACAGCCTCTGCTCCACATTCTTAGCATCACACCACCTCTAAAGAAGTTCCAGCAGCAAATGAAGCTGAGTCCAAGTCTCTATGACCCTTGATTTCGCAACTGTAATTTACTGTTTTCACAACTACTATGGCCAGACCTGAGCTTCCCACCTGCTCCCTGGAATTGAAGTACTAGCTTTACAAAGGAAATTGCTTTACGACTACTGTGAAACAGGTGTGAAAACTCCTGCCTGGGTTGAGGAGACCCATGACAACTTCAAAAGCTGTCACTAACCAGTCATAATGTAAATACAATCATACTTGCGTATCTACTCTTCAAACTACCTTCTAGAACAGGCTGTTCAAAACCCGGGACATTTGCTAAAGAGAACAATTAAAAAAAAATTAAATTCCTGAACAGAACATCTTTTTAATAACGACTACATGAAAACCATGCTTGCTTTTAGTCATGCTTTCAGTCTTGGTATACCATTTCTTTTTGTTGTTTTCAGGTCCGAGAAAAGTCAGTTGAAGTGAGCAATGCCAATGAACTTCCTGCAGTTTTTTAACAGATATTTTCCTTGGGAAATGCCAGCATTTAAAAAACCTCTTCACATAAGCAGCAAGAACTGAGAAACTGTCTTTCAGTGGTTGTGGATTTAACCACAAAAATTGACAAGGCAAGAACAGTAAACATATGGAATTTTACTGGTCCTCTATTGAATAGGCTATCTTTTAATTAATGCTTCTGTTAGAAGCCCTGCACGACTAAAACTTGAAAACACTTCCACTTTAAATAGAGGTAAAAGTTATGAAAAAATACAGCATAGATGAAACCTCAGGAAAGGCCAAATGATCTTCCCACTCCCCTAGAAGTAAATATTCATTGTGTTTTGTGTTTCCATTACACAGTGGTCTCCTGCTTCTGAGTTTGACAGTGAAATGTTTGTGGAACAACACATAATCATTTTTAAGAAGATCAGCGAAGTGCTTTCCTTTTTTCTTACAGTCTTTAACACTATTATTAGTTTGTCGAAATAGCTGATATTAGAACAAGTACATACTGCTGTGCATTACTTACTTGACAATACTGTCTGGTATATGCACATATTCCATTGGAATCATCTCACGAAGCTCTGCCAATGTGTTGACATACTGTATCTTACTGCTGAACTTAGAGCTGAAACACAGAAAAAAAGGTATTAATTGACTTTGCCTCCCAGTCTTTTATGACATGCTAAAACCAAATGAAGAAATGTATTGAATGTATTAAATAATTAAGCACTTGGATATTCATATTTCAGTTACAGACTGAGAGTGGACCGTTAATGATTAATGACTCAAACAATCCACCTGCCACAGCTAAAAAAAGGCTGGTAAGAGCCAGTTCCTGTGAGGTGGGATAGCACTTTTTATTATGCCAGTCCTCTCTTACATAATGGCTCAGGTGTGAAAACTTCCCTCTGGGAAAGAACCAGGACTTTCACACAGAGCTGAAGGTATTCATCTCTGACATAACTGGTGAAACATAAACCAGCTTCGATGATGTAAGAGGCAGCTGCTGTGTCTTAGAAGGCAAGGTACCTGGGCATTCCCACCT
>WAAE01024971.1:0-12556 GCA_013400495.1 Nicator chloris
TAAACAAGAAAACACATGGAAATGTAGATTGTTGGTGAAAAATGAGACAATATTTGATTTTTTTGGGAGGTCACTAGGGAAGGGGGTGGTGACAGCAATGGCAAAAGGTACATTTCACATTACTTTGCCCATTAACTTCACTAAATGCTTTTATTCTTAAAATGAATCACTGGCAATAACTTACTTTTTGTCACATTTCTTCTTGTGTATCTTGTTAGGCATGAAGCCATGCAGTGCTTTAAGTAATCAAACATATATCACGTTATTCCTCCTTTGCTTGGCAGGGTTTTTACCAATTTTTTTTTGTCTTTATAGCTGAATAGACTTGTTTTTTTGACTAAGAGAGATTTTCATGAAAATAAAGTTTTAATGTGACTGGGAAGTTTTTGCTGGGGAGGCTTTGTTATTTCAAATTAGAGAATTGATCTGCAAGAAAACAACATCCCATAACAGGCAATAATAATTCCCCAAGATAGAAAAGACTCTTAAGTGAACCTAGGAAATTCTTAGGAGTACTTCCATCTCACAGTTTTAAACTAAAACCAGTAGGGAAAACTAAAAAAAAAAATTTAATTTAAATCTTGTGTCCTCCCAACAAAAGACCAAACCCTCCAAAAGGAAAATTTTTGTATGTTTAAAAAGGCAATAGCCTTTTATTGCTAATTAAAAAGCAACAAAATACGCATATATTCTTAAAATTTTCACAAAAGTCGAAGTTCAGTTTCTGATAAATTCTAAAAGAAGGGATAGAATCTTGGCAGAGAAACAAAGGGCTGGCTAGAAAGTTGGTCAGAAAATGCACCCTGGTTTCTCCAAAGGCTTTAGATGGTGATGTACATTTCCATTCTTTAAAGAGAATAACCTAACTTCTGTTAAATTTGTGACATTCCTTTGAAGAGAAGTCTGGGAAAATGTTTTATACAATCATTTTCCTAATAAGTAGGGTTTTTTTTTTTTTAGACTAGGCCTAGTCTACCTGACATGGCATTGCCCTGAGAGCACCTCTGAATATTTAAGCGAAGCAATACAGTGAAAGTATCAATAGATTAATGAAAGGGATAATAAATCCCACATTTATGAAGAAGCAGTTTAAGCCCAAAATCCCACCAAAAAAGGGTGGTTCCTTTCTTTCAGATTGTGTGCCTGTGATTGACAGTTCCAACAATCTGTATTTCCATGTGTTTTCTTGTTTATATTGTGTTCCTTCTNTATGCTCAAAATCAATATATATACATATATATATACACACATATATATATATATATATACACACACACATATATATATTGCCCAAAGGTTTTATGCTCAAAATCAATGGGATCTGCTAGCAGAGCTCAATCAAACTGAACCCAAGGCAGGGAAGTGCACAAGTTCAAGGAGAACAGTAGGCAAAAAACCCTTATATTTTCCTAGTTGCCTTTTTGGTGGCTGAGCAATGTAAGCCTCATTTTAGCCTGGGAGCAGCTGAGAGCAGCAGTGAGCCCTGTGAGAACAGGTAAGGCTTTCTCACAACGTACTCTGAGAAACTGTTATAAAGAATGTAAATATCTCTTATACTTAGAAATTGTTCACACAGAAGTATTGATTGTAATTAGCTGATCATGGTGATAGGGTAGTGACTAATTAACTAATCATGCCTAGCTGTGTGAAAACCTATAAATAGGGTTTCGTTTGTTTAATAAAGTTAGATTTCTTCAGTCTAAAAAGAGCTGAGTTTGTGTAGTTTATTGGTGTAACAACAACGACAGAGCAAGTATTTGGTTTCCTATAACTTCCAAGAGTGAAGAGCTTCCACTGACAGAACCTGGTTACTCCAGGAATGTCCCAGAGTATCATCCTTGGGGAGGAAAGGGTTGGTGTTAATTAGCTAATTACCAGAGCACTCTTGCAGAGGCTTACCTCACTTGACAGTCTTTTCATCTCTTGCTTCCGCTGCTGCTCTGCCACGTTTGCCACAGACTCAGCCAGGTGGTTGAGCTCCTGCTCCTTTGGAGCTCCCATGAAGTTCAGCAGAGGAGGCTCCCAACCGTTTCGGAAGCGGGGCACGTACGGGGGAATGAAATGGTCTTTTGGCCATTCAGCTCTGTGGGGAAAGCCAATCAGAAACCTGTGTCAAGGGCCACACGGATGCTGCTTTAATTATAAATTGAAATAATTTAGAATAATAAATTATCTTTTCCTATAAATTGAAATGCTTTAGAATTTTTCTTAGTGTGGAGGAGAGGGTGGATTGCAGTGCAGGCAGAATCATGCTAGAACAGAGAGAACCAGCAGAACTCATTTATTTATTTGCCTCAACTATTCTCCCTGCAGTGCCCTGCAGAGGGAATTTGCTGCTTCTGTGAGGACACATCAGTGCTAAAACACAGTAAAGTTCTGCCTTACAGCAAAGGATGGGTAATAGAAGAATCAATCAAAACAAATCTGGGACTTGTTCTAACACTGAGACGTGGGGGAAAATATCTCAATGCTCTGTTTGTGTGAAAGCACCAACAAAAGACTTCAGAGAAGCAGCCAGCTTTGTAAGAACACCTGAGAGCAGGTATGAAGCATGGAAGCATGGAAGCTGAGGCAAACTAGCTACACCAAAACCAAAAAAACAAACAATAGCTTTTACAGACATAAACCCTACCCAACTCTACATGCTCCAGGACACAAGAATTAACAGAATATTTGCTGTTTAATAGTCCAGATTGATCTCCATAAAATACTGTACTGCTTTTCAGAGTTCCATTAGCATTCTCTGTTGTAATACCAAACACCTAAATTAATGCTTTCCTGCTCTGCCTTTGCACTACACATAACACTCTGTCTGTCCCACGACAGAAATTACTGTGAATTCACAGTGAAAGCAGAAACAGGAATGTACATTGCAGTCTTTTAACAGGCTCCTTGCTGCCACTGCTCAAAATCAAGGGACAAATGCTGCCAGTCATGTGAGCAGTCATGTAATTCCTGATTTTATCATTCCCCTCTCCTGCAGCATCCCATCCCAGGGTACCTCTGGATACTGACCTCAGTCTCACCATCAATTCTAATCTGCACAGATCAGCCAACTACATTTTAAATGTTTCATTCCTCACCACCAAACAAGAGCTATTTCTCTTTCCATTACCCATTTTTCAGGATGGACTAAACAAATGGAGTAGTTCCCAAGACAAGGAGCTCCTTATTTTGCCCAGTGATCAATTTGCCCTGCACAGGGCTCCAATGCTATGAGGCCATTTCCACTCCTTCCACGCAGCCTTCCTTACCCTCTACAGCTTTCAATCAACCAAATAATTGTTAAAATAATGAATAAAAACAAAATCCATCTGGTATACATTTCTGTTCCAATCTGAAATTTAAGAGCAAGGATGAGCAAACACACAAAAAATGCTGCATTTCCTGTCCAAGTGATTGCATATTTCATCATCATCAACTGTACTTCTCTACCACAGATTATAGAGTCAAAACACACTTCGCTAATTTAAGATTTTTCTTTTGCATGTTCAATTCACCTAATTTCAAACTACAGAATTACCTTGAACCCAACAAGTGCATAAAGAAATTAACTTTCAGCTAAGCTAAATCATAACAGTGAATCCATTCAATGCAAAGGTATGGACATGTGGCACAGTTCAGTCAATAAACATTTTTTTATAATTATAAACATTTTTATAGCATTATGATTCTTTTAAAGAAGTAAAGACAGCAAATTTTTAACTTTTAATCATTATTGGAAATTGAAAACAGACATTTGTAGCTATTATTTAATATTTTGTCACTCTTTATTGCATCTTGAAATTGTTTTTTAATCAAGTCAAGAGAGATGGGCTGGAAAAATAATGGTGAAAAACAACTGGAAACATGCAAGGGACAGTTCAGAAAAAGATACTCTAGAAGATTATGTCAAGAGGTTCAGGATATCACTGACAAAAAAACCCTCTCTCTTCATTTTGTCTCTCCTTGAGATCCCAAATCCCAGCAAAGCTGAACAGTTCCTTTCCAAAACCTTCAGAGAGCAGCTCTCAAGAGCCCAAATCCTAACAAAGTAACACTGAATTTATCAGGGGCTGGATAACCTGGCTGAGACCATGTTGATAAATTTGATCCTTGTGGGTCTCATTTTAGCCTCCTAAGCTGCTGCTGGTTCTCTCGGGCAGCAGTAAGGCCTGTTGAAGAGATAATTTTTCTCAAAACAGGCCGAAGAAGGAATTCTAAACAATCTGCACACCTGGTGTTTTCCTAACTTGTTTACAAGATGTTTGCAGGGAGGTGTTGTTTCCAATCAGCCAATCTTGGTGACGGGGTGTTGAACAAAGGACCAGTCATGCCCAGCTGTGTCATACCACTCTATAAAAATAGAGACTGCGTGGCCTAGGGTGACTTTATGATGCTTGTATCCCCAGATTGTCTGCCCTGTTTGTGGAGATATTATGTCCTCCACCTTTAAGGCTAGAGAGAAGAGGGAAGGAGTGCACAGTTTGTGTTTAGAGGAACTGCTCTGACTCCTCCACATTCCTTTTCTTTCCCTGCTTGGACGGTGCTGTCTTTGGACAGACGGACGGAGCTTTTTTCCCTTTTCCTTTTTCCTTTTTAATTGGTTTTTGGCTAATTAAAGCAGAGAAAGTTCCTGGACAGTCTTTGCCTTTTTATTGGGACTGAAATCTGCNGATCCAGTTTGGGAGGGTTCTTTCCCAAATTTTGCCCTAAACCAGGACACTGCGTTTGTTTAATAAACTGGACTCAGCCTTTGAGACTCCTGGAGTTTGTGTCGGTCTTTTCGTGTCCAACAGTGACAGATTTGAGAGAAACGTGCTCTAAAGTCTGAAGGTTTTTTTTCCTCACCTGGCTTTGGTCCACGAATCCCCCAGGGACATCCAGAGCTGTCCCTCCTCGCTGCTGACGGTGAATCGCAGGAAGTCTATGGTGTCTTTTGTCAGGAGGGGGCTGAGCACTGTGCTGGCAAGCTCTGGACCTCCTGTCGTCTGTACCACCTAAATCCAAGGATTAAAATAATACCCAGAACACACACGTTGGCAGTGAGGAAGTGTTTGTGAATTTACGAATTTACAGGGCTGCTAGGAAACAGTCATTACTCATAAAAACACCCCCTAGAAGTAAAAACCTCTCTGAGAATCTAACAGTGTGTCTTGATGTCCTACAAATTAACTAAACTATTGCTGGAGAACTGTTGTTCTGGTCAGCAACCATTTTTTATTTAGACTCACTCTGGGTAATGTTATTTTTGCTTTACTGATCAAAGCCACACATAGAATTCCATTAAAAATGCTTTCAACTCTCCTCTTGCATTATGTAGAGAACTTCAATTTTTTATTGCTAGTTAAAAATAATAATGGCAAAGTGTAACACAAGGCTAAAGGTGATTTAAATAAATACATTTAATAGAAGGGAAAATATGCAGAAAAGGATATAAATTATTTTCTAAAGAAAACCTCATCCTGAGATACAAACATTTCTCCTTATTTATTGTCCAGGGACACAACATTTCAACCTTGTTATCACTGAAAAGGTTATAGAGCATATAAATACAAGAGCTCTGAAGGTAAACACCTAGAAAACTGTAAAACCTTACCATATGTAGTGGGGTAAAGAGAAAATGAACCAGATCAGCTGCACTAGGATTTTGGATATGGAACTTCAACTTGGCCTGAAGGAATAAAACAAATGGTGCATTTTAAGAAACATTTGACTATTAAGACAATAAATACTTCACAGAAGAATGGCCATCCCTGCTCAGATCCACCTAAGCCCAGTGCTTGGCCTGCAACACCCACTTAGTGCCAGTGCTCACCCATCCCACTGCTCTTGACCTCAAGCATATTTTAGCACCTATTGTGCAAAATGAGAAGTTCCACAACCAAATCACATGCCTGGTGAAGAAGCATCTCCTTTGGAAATCTGACACCTCTTACTTCCACTAGTATTCTGCAAACTCTCCAAATACAACCAAATTGTCGTTCTCAACTCACTTTTTCTAGCAATGCTCATAACCATTTGCAGACTCACTACTTTATTCCTGAATCTGGTCTTTTCCAAGCTGAAGTAATTCCTTCAAGCATTCTTGTCCACCCTGCACTTTCTACAGTTTTGTTATACTGGCAAAAAAATCAGGCCAGGTAACATAATGGCATGTTGATGCTCTTTGTTAATGTTCTGTTGTCTTTTTTTCCTGATGGCTTTCACCATTTGCTTGGTTGATCACCCTGAACACAGAAGTCTTTCTCCCAGGAATCTCTATTACATTAACATTTTGTTCCAATTTGTTTTATATATGAGATTTTTCCTCACAAGTCCATGAGTATCACATCTATCAGTAGTGAATTTCATCTATCACTTTATCTGTTATAGTAAGATATTTCTACAAAAAAACCTCTGAGATCATCAGGTCCAACCTATGACCAAGCACCACTCACCATCAAAAAATATTCTAAAAACCCCAAACCATTAAAATTCACTGATATATCTTCTTGGAGAATTTCCTTTATCTACTGATCACCCATTGGCTTTGCAGGCTCCAGAAATGAGAAGCCCAAATGTGCTTTAAAGAGCTATAGTAGTTTCTATTGCATCTTGCCATCTGCTCCCCAAACTGCTTTTGGCTACCCTTGTTCTGCTTTTACATCCAACTGTCCTTCCAAATGAAGAAAGGAGGAGGATGTGTTTTTGCTTCTAATAACTTCCTAAACATTGTTCCTCAGTCATAACAACCCAGTCTATCTAAAGCTTTTTGACAGATGGCAGGCATTTCTAGAAGCTTCCAGCATGAAGTTTTAAAATAATTTCCATTCTACTCTATTTTATTCTTCTAGCTACTCCTTTTCTTTTTAAACCAGATTCTTCATTTTATACAGTTCTCCTTGCCTGGCATAAAGCACAGATTTCAGGCTTTTGTTGCAAAGATGCTGAAGTAAAGCATTGTTAAAGCATTGCCACAGCACAACTCCTCCAAAGCAACACTAGAACCAGGTCCTGGATGCAGCTGAGCATCAAAACAAGAGCTGTGATTTCTCCTGCACAGAACTGGAAGATTCAAAGATGGACAGATTGTTCTTGGGTAAAAAACTAATTTAAATGCAGGATGCAGTAAAAAGAATGGGAAAAACCTTGGACATTACATCTTTTACTGCAAAGGATAAGCATATTCCAAGATATTCATCCTCCCTCAAAACAGCAATCCCTTAAGGTCAGAACCACAACACTTGATGCAGCTTTTTTTTCAAAGATATTTTTAACATGGCTAAGTATCTCCTACAGTCCTGCAATCAGGATTCATTCCCCAGGAGGAAGAAAGAAGCTGATTTGACTCAGTGACTTCAAGAGAGGTTTTCCCCACTGGCACAGCCTCCCCAGCAGCTGGAAGGGACAGTCAGTGTCTGACAGCAAATGCTTGGAAGGTGTCCCACGTGCTGCCTCCCTTGAATAGGAGACTCCCACTTGCAGAAGAGGAGATGCCAGCAAGAAGCCTCTTGAATTATCATCTTTGTTTATTGAGAACCTACAAAGGGACAGCAATTTGTTGGGTGGAACGTTCTGAGGCCAGAAGGTCCTGGGCAATGATGGCAAGCACAGGGAGTCTGATGGGCATGGCTGACCACAATCAAGGCCACAGCTGGTGATGCTGGCAAACACACAGCAGAGCTGTGAGCCCCACAGACCTTCCCAGGAATTCTTTCATGATCCAAAATCAAATTTCCCAAGGAAAAGGCTTTAAAGAACCAGGAAAAGAAGAAACACAGTGGTGCTGAACACCAAATACGCTCATCTAGTCATGGTGTAGAGAACCTGAGGAGCAGCATCCCAAAGCTCAGAGGCCAAGCTAGCCCAGAAGTGGCCAGCCTTGGTCTGGCCTCACACCTCATACCCACTAGCTGCTATCACTTACCAGAAGATTGAAGCCATGCTTGAATTTTTGGAAGCAGTCAACAAATTCATCTGGGGGTGGTGGCTTTGCACGGAGAGTAAGAACACCCTCTGGTGAAGAAAATGAGATTTTTACCCACCCATTTGTATGTACATAGTGTCCATAAATATTCCAGATACAGTAAACAACAAAATAGATAATAAATGTACCATCTTACAGAATTTTGAAAATACAGGACCAAGGCAGGAGCATATGCTGTGGTCACATGTCTAATTAGTCACTCCCCACTGACTTCAAGCAAATGGTTTTCATAGGTTTCCCTCTAAGCATACATTGCAGAGGAACTTTTGTGCTCAACTTGAGAGCAAGTTGCTATGCTGATCAACAAAAACCACACAAAAAGGTATTTCCTAGCTCCTTCAATGATCCTGAGAGAGACAGAAATATGTGCAGTACCAACTCTTACCTCCAGGTCCTTTCTTCTTATTTTTCTTAGTTTTCTTCCTCTTTGAAAGTTCAGCAAATGCTTCAGCAGCTTTTTGCAGTTTGGTAACAAAATACTCTATGTCATCCAAAATATGGTTCAGAATTTGCTGTGGGAGAAAAGGAAAGTGACTGTTTCTCTATGGAATCTATAGCAGAAACACTCCAGAAATTGAAATGTCCAGACTCCCAGACACCAATAGCTTCCTTGGAACAAATTCCATGCTGGAACATTCCATATTCAGAGTCCTTGTGTTTTTAAATTTACATACCTGTAAAGTATATTAAGTTTTTAAAAAGTAGGCCCACTGGAAGTTTTTAAAATATGTGTAACAATATAGTTAAGCTCAGACTGCAGTTACTCAATTTACTTCCCCATTACATTTTTTGCTGAGAGCACAAAAAAAAAAAAAAAATTAGCAATTTATTTAGCAATTTATAACCACATAATCTCCTCTAGTACTGAGTATTAGGATATTTGGTGCAGCTCTCTGCAAATTAAGCTGTTTGTGGAGAGGTGCTCTTTGAAGAACTGATTTCAAAGAGTAACTGGAGAAGAATGAATGCACCCTGGGGGAAAACACCAAGACACCAATGCAGCAGGTCCCAACATCTTTTTCTCAAGACCCTCTGATGTTGCTTGAGGGCAAGAGCAGAATGGAGAGGTAGAAAGTTACAAATGACACAGGGGGCAATATTTGATCTTGCATAAACCATAGAACATGCCCAGTATTGTTGCTTCCATGCAGGAATGCTTTAAGTTATAAATACACGTGGTCTTCAGAAATGATCATGTTTATTTTCCAGGTATTACACATACCCAAGTCCTGCTAAATTGATGGAAATTTTTATCCTTACACACTTTGCTGAAATCAGTCTACTTAAAAACTTACAATTTCTATTTCCAGCCCTTCAAAGCAGAAAACTTGTCATCGACATTCAGTGTGTTTTTCGTTCTTTTTAAAAAAGAAAATTAAGAAAAGAAACTGCCACCTGTTCATTTTAGATCTACCACAACAAGCAGAGGGTGCTTGGAAAGCTTTTCTCCAGAGCTGAATTTCCCTTGTGGGGAAAAGTCTTCCCACAAAGGAGAGCTGCAAAATTTCACAGACATGAAGCAGCATCATTTGTAGCTTCTGACTTACAACATCTCTGTCAATCCTGGCTGCTATCATCTCTGCTGTTTCTTCCTGCTCATGGTATTGTCTGTGCTTTTCATCTGCCAAGAGGGAAGAAGAGAGTTAAACAACCATCAAAAAAACCAGAACAAACAACTTTTAGAAAAATCCCAACCCATTCGGAATGTTAAAGTTACAGCATTTCTTAGTTAACGATTAAAAAAAAAAAAAAACAAAAACAGAAAAACCCAACTAACTAATTAACCAAAGTAGCCATTATAAAGATAAATAGAATATAAATAAAGAATGCTGATCTCAAGTCACCTTTTAATCCACGATTTTACTTTTTAATTGTCCAAAATATCTGGCCCTACTACTGAGGAGAGCATCATTAGATTACTGTGTTACTGTTACCACCTTCACAAAAAACCCAGATCAAAATCTGGGACCCAGACCCAGCTAACCACAAGCCAAAGCAGCTCTGAATAGGAATCCAGAAAATGGGTAAATGCAAGGAAATGACAAGTCAGTTTATGACAGATCTTTCTCCCCAGATCAGGCAGCAGTGGCTTGGGGCATTTCAAACCAGACTGGGAAAATCTGCTCCCAGCGAGGGCAGAGGGCTGACCTTGTGCAACCACTTCTGCATCCAGCTGCTGTCATTGTGAAAGTTTTCTGCCCAGATTACGTCTGTTGGTACCAAGCATCATAAAAATCCACTGCTTGGCTGTTGGGAAAACCCAGCTCGACAGAGATGGGGCAACTGAGAGGCGTTTTTAAAAGATTTTATTCCATTTTCAGTCTTGTAGAACGGTGGGAATGAGATGTAAAACTCAACACCATTCTATCAGAAGCCAATTTCTTGTTTACAATACCTTATAAATGCTTTTCAGCCTATCAGCTTTTGCCACACAATGCTGCTAATACTTCTAACACCAATCACCAATAATTTTACCCCATGTGGTCTTGCTGCAATGCATCTTTCACAGTTCTAATTCTCAAAAATATCTGGTCTGTTTGCAAGGCCATGGTTTGAAACGTGTTTCCAGTTCAATTTCTCTCTCAACAATGTCTGTCCTATCCCATGGCCTTTCTCAGCCAGCACACCTTATCTCAGAGTTTGCACACAGATGCACAAGGCTATGTGAGCTTTCAGCCAGGCTTTGAGAATCCTCTACAAACCCATTTCTCACACTTGGCACCCCTGTGTGTGGCAGCAGGCCCCCAAGTGTGGAACCCCTTTGAATCCCTCAGGGGAATCCCCAGGTCTTTGCCCTGGAAGAAAACACCACAGATTCCCCACCTAGGCTGAAAGAAAAGATTTCCCCCATGGAGCCTTGCAACAACAGGTGATCCACCCCAGTTTTGCTCTCCCCATATGCCCCAAATTCTCGTGGTGTCTCCTTTCCCTGTTTCCCCTTTGGTTGTGGTGTCCCTGGTGGCCTGCCCCGTGTCCCCTGTAGGGCACTGACCTTTGCCCTGCCCTTGTGCCACCCCTGAGCCCTCAGACCACTGGTCACTGACCCCATACTTAACCCTGTGCACACCACACGGTCTGGTCTTTTGTCCCTGATCCCCTTTGGCGTGTTGGAATAAACCTTTGCTGGAATTTATCATACAAGAGGCCCTTCTTGCCTCTCTTTGCTGAGCCAGCCACTGTTGGAACCCTGGAAACTGAGAATTTGGGGCTTTCTGTGCTGACAGGCACTGACCCCCAAGAAAACACTGCAATTGACCTGAGGCCGTGGAAAAGGGTCCCAAAATTGAGTGATAGCACTGGTGTTATGGCCGTGTAGTTGGGATAGAGGTGTGTAATGTCACAGCGTGGAAAACTTATTAGGTTTTAGTATATAAGAGTGTATGTGGAAGGCAAGTTTATGGAGGTTTTAGGGCGTTGGTTGGTCTTGTCTTGGCACCTCCTCCTTCATGGGTTTGGGTGGTTTTTCGTGATTGGGTGAAAAAGGTCCACATTGTGGCCCAAGAGTGTTTAGTAACTGAGCAAAAAATAAAAACAATTTAGGTGTTAGTTCACAATTGGACAAACTGTCCTTGAAAAAGCTTGGTAGAGATAGAGAGGCATCCATTTTATGGCTGTTAATTACAGTGCAGCAGGACTCACAGCTTGTGAGACTGTAACATAGATAAGAACTAATAAACTTTGAAGTCTGAACACGAACTTCGTCTCTCCAGGTCGTTAATCCCGACCCTGGCAGGGCAAAGAAGACCCAAAAAACCGCCACAAGCCGTGGTGTGTGTGGACTGAACTGCTTTACCTAAACACCTACCCAAGCAGGAGATGCTTATTGGGAAATTGGTACAGCAAGCACTGTGGAAACCCCACGTTGTTACACCAGGGATACTCACAGTCCCCCACAGGAGATGCTTATTGGGAAATTGGTACAGCAAGCACCATGGAAACCCCACGTTGTTACTCCAGGGATACTCACAGTCCCCCACAGGAGATGCTTATTGGGAAATAGGCACAACAACCACCATGGAAAACCCACGTTATTACTCCAGGGATACTCACAGTCCCCCACAGGAGATGCTTATTGGGAAATTGGTACAACAACCACCATGAAACCCCACGTTGTTACTCCAAGGATACTCACAGTCCCCCATGGGAGATGGTTATTGGGAAATTGGCACAACAACCACCATGGAAGCCCCATGTCGTTACTCCAAGGATACTCACAGTCCCCCATGGGAGATGGTTATTGGGAAATTGGCACAACAACCACCATGGAAGCCCCATGTCGTTACTCCAAGGATACTCACAGTCCCCCACAGGCGATGCTTACTGGGAAATTGGTACAGCAACCACTGTGGAAACCCCACATTGTTACTCCAAGGATGCTCACAGTCCCCCACAGGAGATGCTTACTGGGAAATTGGTACAGCAACCACCATGGAAGCCCCATGTTGTTACTCCAGGGATACTCACAGTCCCCCTGCTCCGAGGCCCACGCCGACCACGCTGCCACGCGGCTCCTCACGTCCACCTGGGTGATGGTCCCCGGGGGCACGGGGGCAGGGGCCCGTGGGGGAGGGGGGATGGCACTGTCAGCTTTGGATATCATCCTGGAGG
>WAAE01024972.1:0-39808 GCA_013400495.1 Nicator chloris
GGCAAAGATAAACTTTAAAAAGATAAGGTGACAATGCAGGTGCAAACTTATTTTTCTCTCTAAGAATTGGTTGTTGTGTTCATTCTTACAATTTTTTAATGGGAAGTTGCAAGCTACTTCTAGCTTAGCCAGAGCAGCAGGGCCTAAATTATATTTCATAAAGCTTTTCTTTTATAAAATCTCTACCTGTCTGCAACATCTGGGTGTTCCAAACACCTTTGAAAATCTATCCATCCAAGTAGCAGAGGAGGCAGCAGCCAGGTGTCCTCAGAAGGGAAACTGAGGCCCTTTCCTTGAGGGTTCACCTTGTTAAACTCAGAACAATCCCAAACCAAGTACAACACCCAAAAGTATTGAAGGCAGTGGGAAAGTTTGAACTGAAATTGTTCAGGGCTGAGCTGAGTGGGCCCAATTTCCCTTTCAGCCTGATGTGGCTCCATCAAAGTGAGATGAGTAATTCCCTGGTGGGTGAGGAGCTCTCTGTGTCTGCCTGCCCTCGTGGAGCATTGACAGAAGGTGATAAAATAAGGGATGGCATCATCTGGTCTTGTACTGGAGCTTTCCTGGCTTGCTCCTGGTTCAGAGAGCAAAGATCCACATTTCCAGCAGATGGAAATTGCTTAAAAGACTAAATATTTCAAAGTGGGCTTGTGCAGGTAGAGGCATCATCCCTATTCCTGAATTCTCTGGGGAAGGAGCCTCCTCTCACCTGAGCTTGGTGAAAGGATGAAGTGGAGGGGAAAAAAGCAGGAATGTGCCTGTAAATTTTTAAGTATTCTTTTCTTCTTTCAGTGAAGTGCATTAGAGGCCTGGAGCAGAGTCACAGAGCAGCAGTAAAATGACAAAGAAGCCACCTGCTCTCCTTCCTCAGCTTCAGCTCAGAAAGCACCTATGAATTCCATGCAGGGCATTTTCGGGATGGAGAAAAGATGCAAATTGGTCCAGGGCTGGCAAAGAGCTGTTTGTTCCAAGCTGATGGGATGTGGAACAGTGGCAGGGTGACATCTCCTCTGTCTCCCCATTTCAGCTCCAAGCACGCTGCTACTGTACTTTATTAACTTTATTAATCCACATTCCCCTGAAGTTCACTTGCAAACCTTCTTCCCTGATTCCTGCAACCAACCCAGCCCTCTGCAAAGTTATACAAACATCTACAAACACGTTGCACCCCCCAAAAAATCACTAAAAAACACGCTTAGAAATAACCAGTTGGGAAAAGCCTCTCTTGGAACCAAAATCTGCTGAGCAGCAAAGGCAGTTTCCAGCAGCACGGGACAAAAGAGGCTTAGCAGGATGAACATTACACTCCAAGCCCCTGAAGAGTTGGTCAAATAATGGAAAAATTTATGCAAGTCTAAAGTCATTTGGTGCTAGATGGGGGAGGATTAAGCCCTGCTGAATGAGTTGTCCTCTGCAGAATGGATTTCAGCCTGGCCACACTGCCTGACAGATAATGGGTGGATTAATTGGCTAAAGCTTGCACGTTGTATTGTTCCCCAGTTTGTCAAACACCCCTGGAGGACACACAAAAAGAGTCTTTGTTGTTGTTGTTGTTGTTGTTGTTGTTGTTGAAAAAAAAGTTTGCTGAAAATTCTTCCCCCCACACCCAGGAACCTTTATCTTCACAAATGAACACAATAAAACTAATCTGCATCGGGGCCTAAAATGGATTTATTAAACTGTATTAAATCCCCAGAAAGACAATTTGTTCCGTGCCCTTTAATATCCTTCAGAAATGGAAGGCGACAAGTTGACCTAAGGCTACTCTGAATCTGGATGAGAATTAAAAATGTGCTTTAATTAAAAGTTCCAAAGTAAAGATTTCTGCTTTTCCACATTCTTTTTTAAGTCTGGGGAAGTTTGTCTGTGGTGTGGCAGCCACGAGGCTCAGGGGAGCTGCTCTTCAATCCCTCCCCTGTTTGAGAACATCAACTTTAAGACTAAATTCATTCTTCATTATCGTGGGAGAACCCATTTCCTCGGAAGCTGCTCAGGATCTGGTGCAAAAACGGGCCCTCAAATTTTGGATACAATCTTCTGCTGCCTCTAGAGACTGATGTTGTTACACAGATGTGAAGTTATGAATCAAAAACAATTTATGTTTCTAAGCATCGAGCTGAGAAGCCAAGTGATTTATTTCCTTTCATAAAGATACACAAGTGAAATCTTTGTTTCAGGCCACACCTGCATGAATTTTATTTATTTAAAAAGCACCTTCACGCCTGTAATGTCCTTAAAACTTGGTTTGAGTGATGTGTCTCACAAGGCTGCATTAATATGTTTTGAACTTCAGATGTTTTCACTGTAGGGCAACTTACACTGGTTTTATTCCAATTCCTCTTGCACCATGGAATATATTCACATTAAAATCTTTGTTATACCAGAATGTAACTGCAATAAATGAGCTCACACATCTCACTGGAGTCCTCTGCTGAAAGGGAGCTCCAGGAGCATCACTTAAATTTCCATAAAATGGAGCAAAGCCATTTTTCTTCCCTACCTGTCTGTTTTCTCCTCCCAAATCAAACACATCTGAGATATTGGAGTGAATTAAAAAGTGATAAATCCTCACCTGAGGAATGGTAGAAGTGCAGAGCAAACACAATAATTTAGAGCAATGTCCTTCAGTGGTGTTCTGCCCTCTGAAGTTCAGGGATTTATTTGAGTCCTTTCCTTTGGGCTCTGGTTCTTCCATGAATTACACCAGCAAAGACACCTCACCCTGGGATTAAAGGTTCAGTGACTTAATGAACCTTTAAAAACCCCTCATGGGCCTTCCTGGTGGTTGTGGCACCTTGAAATGGGGATTAGAATGTGGTCCCCAGCTGGCAGGAGGTCTAAAGAAGCACAGAGGCAAAGAGAGGCAAGATTTCTGCAGAGCAGAGTTGGGAACTTCTCAGCATGCTCAGCTCGACCCCAGGGGGACACAGCCCCAACAGAACCCCAGCAGGGACAACTTTCACCCACAGCAAGCCATTCCAGCCCTGGGGATCCAGGAGGGCTGGCTGAGCAGGGTCCACCCTGTGGCTCGTGGCCACGAGTTTTATTTGTGGGAGGTCCAAAATCCCAGCATTGCCCGAGGGAGGGTGGGATCTCCTGAGAGGGTGGCTGGGCCACCACACTGATCCTCACCCAAGGGGTGTCATCGCCTCCAAAGCCGGGACAAAGCTGAATAAGAGGATCCTAAAGCAGATTTCAAAGAGGGTAAGGTGAAGTTTTTGCTGGGTTTTTATGTAAAAAAATAAAATAAAGTAAAAAGTAATTTGCTCCCAGATTTCCTAAGCGGTTCTAACAAACCACTTTATGTCTGTCCCCAGCCTAGGGGGTAGAAAAAAAAATAGTAAATAAAATTTCCTTTTTAACTCCCTTGTTTTGGGAACAATCTGCATTTTCATCTGCCTCTGGATCCAGAGGAGCAGAGACACCCTTGTCCCTGCCTCTGCACCTGAATCCCTTCAGAAACGAGCAACCAGAGTTTTTCTGAGAACATTCACCCATTTTTCCAGGCTCTGACCAGGTTTTTGTCACTGCCAACATGTTCAGACTACCCAAAATGAATTTCCACGGCAAAGACCTGAGGAGGAAATAATTTGCTTGGGGAAGAAAAGCAAACTCTGGCTCTGAAGCCAGCATAGGAAATGGGAAAAAGCTGAAGAATGATTGATCCTCTCATCACATGGAGCTGCCATAAGGAGCTGTCAAGATTTTTATATAACTTTCCTTCAAAAGCTTGTATTTAAATGAGCAAGAAGGTAAAAGCAGAGAGAACAGAAGGCAAATTCCCTTAATTTTCCAGAAAGGGCCAGAGCTGAGATTCTCATCTAACACTGAGCTCTTCCACTTAACCCCCTTATCTCCTGTTCCAGCCTCTTTAGCCAGGGAGACACGACTGCTGGGATGCTTCATGGTGGGCAGAATAAATCAAAAACTTTTTACAAACCAGCACTAGGTTAACAAAAACCAGTTCTTGTCACAGCATTATTTTTAATCTTCATCAGTAACCTTATTATTCCACCTATCAGTCAAACCAGCTCTTGAGCTGCCACTTGATAAAGCAGAATTTCAGCCTTCCCTGATGCTCCCAAACCAGAGATTTCCTGCACATTTTATAAGGAATGTTCACTGCCTGACAGTGAGCCCTCATTGGAAGGTAATTTAATCAATAGTCGGGTCTTTAGCAGCCTCTATAGCAAGTTATAGTTGACATTTAATAGAAATGCAAAGCAGAAATAGCTTTAGCACCAGTTGATATTTTAAACCACATAATAAATTCACTGCTGCTCTGTTCCATATCAATTAATAGCACTAAACATCTTTAAAGTATTAAAAAAGATGTCTTTCAGATATTAAAATTCACTCCAATTAAAATAGCAATGAGGTTTTAAACACCCGCTATTTTAAAATTCACCTGATCTTTTCAGTCATTTCAAAGGGCCCTTTAACTAACACATAACTGCCTCATAAAATTTAAATTGGAGGCGAAATTAAGCCGGGCACTTAACGAATATTGCTGCAGCATGTTTGACTCCAGGTGAGCAGAGAACACAACAGGCAGAACCAGCAGCAGCCCCAGCCCTGCTGAGTGAACCCAAGAGCCACTTGAGGAGCTCGATTGTTTTTTGGCATGAGCTGCACTCGGAGCAGCACAAATGGAAATGGAGACAACCACTCAGTTTTTAACCTCACAAGTGGCTCTGCTCATCTGTGTGCTCAGCCAGCAGCTGCTGGGCTGAAGGGGGTTTTAACAGCAGCAAAGGCAAGGGGAGCACAGGGCCCTCTCTGAAGTGGCACTTGACCTGGAACAGTAAAGAAAGGCAAGAATGATGGGCCAGGCTTGTCCTGCCTCCAGCTCCCAGCACTGAGCCACCCCGAGCTGATCGTGGCCCACTCAGAGCTGCTGGTTTTTCCCTCTGACTTTCACACTCTTGTCTCTTGGATTACTTTGGTCTGTTTGGCTCAAGTGTTTACAGAGGCACCAGCAGTTCGTGTGCTCCGTTTCCCTCACTTCCTTCACACCAAAGCAGATCTATTTACCACGGACTTTCTGCCTTTTCCATATGGGATCCTTCACACAAGGATTCCACACGCCTGAAGTGTGTGTAGAAAAGCTTTCTGTGCTCCAGGATTAAGGATTTTGCTGGCCATTTCAGTATCATTTTCACTTCCCTGCCTCGTCAGTGAGGATCCCAAGCCCAGCCTCCCCATCCATCTCAACTGTGATGCTCCTGCCCTCACCTGTGCACCTTTGCTGCAGAAGCTGCTGATGCCCGTGTGAAAAACAGATGCCTGAAAAACAGATGCCCAAAAAACAGATGCCCGAAGAAAAACTAGCTTCACCCTTTAGAAATTTTTTATAAAAGTTTAATAACAGATAAAATCGAGCCCTGGGTTGCTTAGCTATCTGCCAAAAGCACATGGTTAGCTTAAAACAATGTTCTTTATACTGTTACATTACAGGGGGCGTATGCATATTCATAAGAGTTTATACAAATTCAAACATTCGTTTGAGTTTAGATGTTCTTTTGCTTGGTTTTAACCTTTGATTTGTCTTCGTGCCATCCCGTACATTAAACAAATACATTTTATTTCTTCTCTTGATTCCATCCTGTTGTTTTTACATTCCCTGGTAACCAGGTGTCAGTAAATTGGGTTCTGGTTTTTGTCACTGTTATCACAAATGTGAGGCACTACCTGATTATCTTACACCATGCTCTGAGTTAGTTACATAAAAGCATTTTAACATCACATAGCCTTTATTTTAGTATTATGCTATGGCCTAGGATATATTCATTAAATTGCTATTTAATATTTATATAAGCTCTATGGTGCACACATAAACTCACAGATTATACTATACCAAAAAGCAGTCGAAAGGAAATATAAATTGTACCATATCAACATCTTTGTGATTAATAATAACATGCAAAAGCCAATACAGAAATGCAAAAGCCAATGCTATATTGTCATCTGCAACACCCAGAAATATTTGCCTGTGCTGAGAGCAGGTTTCAGCCTCTCTGCTGCCAACATCACACTGCTCAGTGCTGTTGTAGTGCAGAAAATCAGAGGGAGGGCTGATTAGAATGAAGGATAAGCAGGCAGGACTTCTTCCCCTCCTTTAGTTATCACATCCTGAAGCCTTGCTGTGCCACTGAGCTGCAGAGCCACCAGCTCTGGCTTCCCCAGAGCAGAACACCAGAGGCACACAGCAGCTCCTGGATAAAGCTGGTGGGGACTGAGTGATTTCACGGGGTCACTCTGTCACATTGGCCTCTGCAGCTGTTCCTAAAGCTGAATCCTGCCTGTCCCTGCTGTGCCTGCACTCACTCCCACAGCTAAAAGCCTGCTGAATTCTTCTCTAGCCTCTGCTTAACATTAAATTCAAATGCTGAGGTGGCTAAATCCCAAAATCTGCAGTGATTTACTGTGCTTCTGAACACTAAAAATCCACTTTGCCTCACTGCCTCAAGGTGGGCTCCATGGCTGAGCCCTGTCACTTCAAGCAGAGGGTGTGCAATCAATTGAAATTAGACAATAATTGATATTTTGCGTAGCCTGCAATTATGGTTTTGAAAATCTGATGTGGTTTTTGATGGGAAATGATGTGGGATTTCAAGAGATAAAATGCAATTCCTTTTTTTGGAGCTGGGTGGTATCAGGAAAATCCTCAAATGCCAGAGGTTTATGTCTACAAAGGAGACAGAGGAGTCACTCAATTCAGGGTGCAGCAGCCTTCTTGTCAGAGGGCAGAAATGAGCTGAGGCACAGACTTCTTGTCCATCACAGCAGGAAAAGGCTCCTGCTTTATTCCTCTCCACAGCTCAGCCATCCTGACTCCAACCATTCCCTGCCTCTGGCTGCAGCAGCTCCTGCTCTGGCTTTCCCTTGCAGCCTCTGACTGCTGGGGATTTCCTGCTGAGCCCTGACTGCAGGGGTTGGTTTGCAGCCTCTGACTGCAGCTTTGACCTGGTTAGACTGGGACTGCAGCCTTGACCTGGTTAGACTGNCAACTCAGGCTTATGCAGACCCTTGTCTATCTCAGGAGCCAAGCAGTCTGGGCCCAGTAAGGGACCTGCTGCCCAAAGTCAATAGGGACATTAAGACCCATTACAAAGGCATTAACACCCAAACCTTCACCCGTCAAATTATTTGTAAAGACATTAGCACACACCTTTCCTCTCAGTGGGAAAGCCAAGTGCGGGTTCTGGGGGCACCAGCCTTTGTGGGGCACCCCAGTGGTGTGGACGCTTTTTGATCCTCATCAGTATGAGACTGCCCAAGCACTCACCAATCCTTAATTTTCCCTGACCCAACGGTTTGTGCAGAGGCTGAGTTCTCTGCTGCAGTAACCCGGGGATGTGCCACAGAGCTGGCAATCTACGGCTTCTGGAGGCTCCAGAGTGACAGCAGCAGCAAAAGTGGTTTCAACCCAAAACCTGTTGTGCCTACAATCCTCTCTGGGGGTTTCCTAGCTGCTGAAATGTAGCAGTATTGCCACTCCTCTGGCCAGCCTCCAGCGTCCCTCCCGTTTAACATTATCAGTCCCAATTCCTCACTGCTCCCTGTGGCTCTCATTCTCTTCACTCCTCCCTTTCCAGAGAAAAAGCACCTTAAACTAGGGGCTTATCTGCTCTTGAAAGTAAATTCAAGGTTACAATCAAGCTCGAATTTGAGGAGAAATAGATGTTCTCTAATAACCACACAGAAAGTGCAATTCTGGAATGAAAGGGCTTTATTTAGTTTAATACACTTTCTTTAATCACTCATCTTAAACAGATGATTAGCTCTTTATTACACACTGAAACCAGAGCTGAACCCTTCAAGAGCCATTTCTCAGAACTCCCCAGATAATGAGGGAGCCCCTAATTAAGCTGAGAGGAGTGTGGAGATTTGCTTTGCAAAGCCAGGCTGAGGAGGGACAGGGGGTGGCCTGAAACCACCCTCTGAGTCCCAGGGTCAAATCACGTTTCCCTAGTTAATAGCTGCTCTCTGGGTGTGGGCAGACTCCTCAGAAGTGCTGGCTGAACCGCCTCCTGCTTTATTTACACGTTCAGGAGAGCTCTGGAAAGGAGGGTTTTATGATGTGTTATAACAACCCTCCCGTGCGGAGCCTGTGCAACCAGAGATTTCAATTTACTTGCATTAACATTTAAGAACGAATTGTCCACAGCGAAACACCTTTAGAGCATCATAAATAACACACTGCTGAGAGAGGAGCTTTGTAAGAAATTTTTGTAAGCTTTCACAGAAGCTCCAAAAATGCAGGAGTTATGCAGGAGAAATAACAGGGACGGGTGATTTTCCTAAGTTTTCACAAGGAACTAACAGCACTTTATTCCTGGGGGTTTATTCCTGTTATTTAAATTAAAAACCTGTCTGCAGCAAGTAGAAGTGTTCCCATACAGCCTTGCAGGAGGAATAATCCCATGGCAGAGTCTCAGAGGTCTGGATCTTGGCCCTGCCCCTCCCTAAGGAATCAGGACCCCTCTTCCCAAGTCTCCCAAAAAAGCCCTGAAGTGTCATCGAGGAAACCACGAGAGGAGAGATTTGCAAAAGCACTTGGGTCCAGCTTCAGCTTCCCAAGGGACCTGAGGACACTTTTGGAAAGAAAAGCACACAATGTGTGTCACCCACTTGGTTTCTCCACTTCCCAGGGGCGTTGGGAAGGAAAACACCTCAATGTTGGAAAAATATTCAAGTTGTTTCAATGCCAGGAGAAAGATTTAATGAGGGAATTTCAGGCCTTCCCAGAAATCATGGAGATTTAACTCATCATATAGATCTCTTTAACTAAAACACAATTATTTGTTCTTCACCATTTCCACATTAAATCATGGAAGAAATTAAACTAGGTTCAGCAAGGCTTTTAATTCAGACTGTAAAAAGTCCACGCAAATTCCAATAAGGCATTACTGAAGTGGATGCTTAAAGCTCGGGGGCATTTGAAAATTGAATTCATATCTAAAACCATCTGTATTACCTTTGCAAAGCAAATTATTAGAGCTCTGGTTTAGAAGCAGTAGGTGCCAGGAGAACCTCTGTTCCTTCCATATTCCATGATGAAAAGCCCTCCTGTTGATCTGATTCCAGGGATGAATGCTGGGATTAAAACCACTTCAAAGGTGCTCACCNGCTTTGACCTGGTTAGACTGAGACTGCAGCTTTGACCTGGTTAGACTGGGACTGCAGCTTTGACCTGGTTAGACTGGACTGCAGCTTTGACCTGGTTGGACTGGGACTGCAGCCTTTACCTGGTTAGACTGGGACTGCAGCTTTGACCTGGCCAGGCTGGGACTGCAGCTTTTACCCAGCCAGGCTGTGACTGCAGCAACTCAGGCTTATGCAGACCCTTGTCTATCTCAGGAGCCAAGCTGCCTGGACCCAGTAAGGAACCTGCTGCCCAAAGTCAATAGGGACATTAAGACCCATTACAAAGGCATTAACACCCAAACCTTCACCCGTCAAATTATTTGTAAAGACATTAGCACACACCTTTCCTCTCAGTGGGAAAGCCAAGTGCGGGTTCTGGGGGCACCAGCCTTTGTGGGGCACCCCAGTGGTGTGGACGCTTTTTGATCCTCATCAGTATGAGACTGCCCAAGCACTCACCAATCCTTAATTTTCCCTGACCCAACGGTTTGTGCAGAGGCTGAGTTCTCTGCTGCAGTAACCCGGGGATGTGCCACAGAGCTGGCAATCTACGGCTTCTGGAGGCTCCAGAGTGACAGCAGCAGCAAAAGTGGTTTCAACCCAAAACCTGTTGTGCCTACAATCCTCTCTGGGGGTTTCCTAGCTGCTGAAATGTAGCAGTATTGCCACTCCTCTGGCCAGCCTCCAGCGTCCCTCCCGTTTAACATTATCAGTCCCAATTCCTCACTGCTCCCTGTGGCTCTCATTCTCTTCCCTCCTCCCTTTCCAGAGAAAAAGCACCTTAAACTAGGGGCTTATCTGCTCTTGAAAGTAAATTCAAGGTTACAATCAAGCTCGAATTTGAGGAGAAATAGATGTTCTCTAATAACCACATAGAAAGTGCAATTCTGGAATGAAAGGGCTTTATTTAGTTTAATACACTTTCTTTAATCACTCATCTTAAACAGATGATTAGCTCTTTATTACACACTGAAACCAGAGCTGAACCCTTCAAGAGCCATTTCTCAGAACTCCCCAGATAATGAGGGAGCCCCTAATTAAGCTGAGAGGAGTGTGGAGATTTGCTTTGCAAAGCCAGGCTGAGGAGGGACAGGGGGTGGCCTGAAACCACCCTCTGAGTCCCAGGGTCAAATGATGTTTCCCTAGTTAATAGCTGCTCTCTGGGTGTGGGCAGACTCCTCAGAAGTGCTGGCTGAACCGCCTCCTGCTTTATTTACACGTTCAGGAGAGCTCTGGAAAGGAGGGTTTTATGATGTGTTATAACAACCCTCCCGTGCGGAGCCTGTGCAACCAGAGATTTCAATTTACTTGCATTAACATTTAAGAACGAATTGTCCACAGCGAAACACCTTTAGAGCATCATAAATAACACACTGCTGAGAGAGGAGCTTTGTAAGAAATTTTTGTAAGCTTTCACAGAAGCTCCAAAAATGCAGGAGTTATGCAGGAGAAATAACAGGGACGGGTGATTTTCCTAAGTTTTCACAAGGAACTAACAGCACTTTATTCCTGGGGGTTTATTCCTGTTATTTAAATTAAAAACCTGTCTGCAGCAAGTAGAAGTGTTCCCATACAGCCTTGCAGGAGGAATAATCCCATGGCAGAGTCTCAGAGGTCTGGATCTTGGCCCTGCCCCTCCCTAAGGAATCAGGACCCCTCTTCCCAAGTCTCCCAAAAAAGCCCTGAAGTGTCATCGAGGAAACCACGAGAGGAGAGATTTGCAAAAGCACTTGGGTCCAGCTTCAGCTTCCCAAGGGACCTGAGGACACTTTTGGAAAGAAAAGCACACAATGTGTGTCACCCACTTGGTTTCTCCACTTCCCAGGGGCGTTGGGAAGGAAAACACCTCAATGTTGGAAAAATATTCAAGTTGTTTCAATGCCAGGAGAAAGATTTAATGAGGGAATTTCAGGCCTTCCCAGAAATCATGGAGATTTAACTCATCATATAGATCTCTTTAACTAAAACACAATTATTTGTTCTTCACCATTTCCACATTAAATCATGGAAGAAATTAAACTAGGTTCAGCAAGGCTTTTAATTCAGACTGTAAAAAGTCCACGCAAATTCCAATAAGGCATTACTGAAGTGGATGCTTAAAGCTCGGGGGCATTTGAAAATTGAATTCATATCTAAAACCATCTGTATTACCTTTGCAAAGCAAATTATTAGAGCTCTGGTTTAGAAGCAGTAGGTGCCAGGAGAACCTCTGTTCCTTCCATATTCCATGATGAAAAGCCCTCCTGTTGATCTGATTCCAGGGATGAATGCTGGGATTAAAACCACTTCAAAGGTGCTCACCCAGAGAAGGTCTGTGGGATCACACAGCATGGGGAGCTCTCTCTGCCTCATCCAGATCACTTAATCTTCCACTTAGAGAGCATTAGTGTGGGTTTAAGAGCATTCAAACCCAGCCAGGGCCCCTCAGTAAAGCCTGGTGTCATATCAGGTTCAACGTGTTGAGTACCAGGCTTCCAGAGGTCTGAGGTTGCTTTTGAAGCTCAGATGCAATTCTGGAAATGTAGAACAATTACAGCAGTATTTATGTCCACATCCATCTCTGAAATCAATAAACAATGAAGTTCTTTATTGCAAATTCATTTGGCATGGCAAGAGAATTGAGCAGTGTGATCTGAGGTCAGGCTGAAGCAGCTCATCTTCATTTAGAATTTCCCGGATATCCCTGTTAGATCATGGACAATTCCAGGAATGCCACAAAAACCTGGGACAAAGAGGAAGTGCTGTGTTGGGGAAGGTGATCCAGGGAACCCTTATAAATATGATTGTTTGGCAGTAGGTTCGGAGAACATCGGGCCGGTGGGTAAGGTAGAAATGACGGTCACTTTTGATATGGGAAGGGATGCCAGTCCAGGGACAGGATGTTAAGCAATACCAGTGACCAGGCAGAAAAGGGGTCTGCAGGGATAGCAGGAAGAAGGGATTATAGAAATTAGCGTAAGAAGGTAGTGCCTTATTCAAATGTAGCAGTTCTCATAGGCTGTATGTAAATTCTATAGGATTTGTGTCTCGCACCGGTTGGTCACTGTAAATAGAATATTCAACACAGAATAGGATAAAATAGACTGTAACAGGAAATTCGCTCTCTTGGAACCCTCTTGGAACCACGGCAGCAGCTGGGCTGGCAGCTGATGGCAAACCCTGGCACCCACGACCCCTGAGAATAAAGCACGTGTTCCATGAGCAACCCTGTCTCCTGAAGTATATCATCTAACCATCGAGAGAACGATCCCACAGTGCTGAACTTAACCACCCTCACGCGAAAATTCAACAGCTTTCATCTGCTGGGTGGGACAAATTTCTTTTTCAGAGAGTGGAGAATGCCTTCAGTGCCTCATCATTGTGCTCGGCAGTTTCAGGACAGCAGCAGCACCACCCGAACTCTCCAGGGGATTTATATTTTCTATATGTTCCTACTACTTTTACAAAAAATTAGGAAAAATGGAAGCTCAGGTCGTAGTTTGGACACTTGGGCTACAAAATGTGTGTTCAAATAAATACCTCAGTATGTGACAGGGACAACTGAGTTCCTCTGTGTGTTCAGAGGAATGATGAGAATATTTTGTTCCATGAGCACATCTTGTTAGATTAAAAGATATTTGGGGACAGTGGCCAAAACACGAATATATGATGCCATTATGCCCTTAACACTGGTGAAGCAGAAGACAACCACTTAGGTATTTCATATTTCTCGTTATTTTGGGAGATCCTGGATCATGATTTTCAAATATTTGGGGCTGGTAATGAATATTCAGGAGCTCAAGATAAAAAATCTAGGAGTCTGACCTGAAGCTGAAGATTTCCAGACCTCAGTCTTTTATAAATCTCTTCCTACTGCATTAGCTGGCCAGAAATAGAGTGAATAACACAAATAAATATAAATTTCTTGCCTGGAGCAGCTGAACATAGACTAGAGCAAGAGTCAGGCAGGCTCAGGGTGCTGCCACCCTCCCCAGAATCACAATGAACGTGAGGCTCAGGCACCCGAACTCATCTTCATTAAAAAAGTCCCTTGGGGACTGCAAAAAAAATCTTATCTGGGCTTGTAAAATTCCCGGAGGCAGTCTGTAACAAAGCTGCTTTCACCAAAGAGGTGCTAACTTTCAATGCCTCAGCGCTGGGCACTGGGATGAGCGTTAATTCTTCACTTGGAGCTGGAGAAGTCTTTTCAAAGGGAGTTGGTCTTCAGGCTGCACCTCTGGGATAATTTCTGGGGATTAGTGCTTGAAAAATCCAGTCAAATTTGGAGCTCCAGATGAAAAGGATTTATTGAGGAATTTTTAATAGAAAGAGGTCACGATGTATTGATAAGGAATTGAACAATCCTTGCTGAGAATTCTCGCTGAGAATTCTGCTTACAAAGAAACTTAAGAAAGCTGTCGTAGAAAACGGCCTGAAAGCTGTATTGTTTTATACCTTGAAATCTGTATTGTCTTTCTCTTCCATGCTGCCTTGAAGAAGCAAGAAAGTAACGGGTTCTAAGCCTAGCTATTCATTGCTATGGATGCTGCTGCACGTAGGCACAGATGCTGTTGCACGTACGCGGAGATGATGTATCAATTTGTTATGCCTTCTGATAGATGTCAGACATAGAGGTGCTATTCATAAGGTAGAACAAAGAGAGTTTGTTAGCCAAAGTATGCGGTGACCAATCATTAGGCGTTAATGTATAGAGACATGACTTTTAGCCAATCAGCAATTGTTTAGCTGTACTCGGCTTCTGTAATGGTATAAATATTGGTACTTTGCAATAAAGATAGAATTCAGAGATCAAACCTAACCATATTGGTGTCCGTTTGATACTTGGCTCCGCGGACTCGCATGTAAGAGGATTAGTGAGGCAGCAATGGGAAATACCAACCAGCTGAACTGGTTCAGCTCCAGTTCACAGGGCTGGCCACCACAACGTCACCCAGTGCACATGGTGAAGTTCAGGGCAAGTTCTCAGTCCCTGGTGAAGTTCAGGGAAAGTTCTCAGTCCCTGCTCTGATCTTCCTTTTGTTTTTCCAGTAGGAACAAACCCGATTTGGGACAATACATCTGCCTGTAGGATCACTAGAAAACTTCAGTGCTAAGAGGTAAATCGGCACAAAAATAAGGTAAAAGTAATAATTCGTTAAAAGCCCGGTCAAGCAGTTCGAACTTCACAAATTTTTGAAGTTAGTAACACCAGCTCTTTCATTGCTGTCACTCAAACAGCCCTAACGGGTTCACAAAGCACAAATTGCAAGATGAATCTCGACACAGTCAAAGCAAATTCGTGGTAGCAAGAGCCACGAGGTGTTTGCACAACATGAAACAGGTCGGGAGCCGGAGAGGAAACGCAGCAGCAGCTCCCAGCACAGCAAGACACCAATTTTCTCCATTATTCTGAGATGTTCTCCCACAAAACAAGGTATTGAGTCCAGGGGGAAATGTTAAAAAGTTTACTACTGCAATTAGCACTTTCACAGTATGCTTAGCACCCTGTAGTTCAATTAAAAATAAATAGGTCAGGTGGATTGAATGAGAAGGCATTAATTAAGGCATTTTTTATTTTTAATTTTGCCTGTAAGAACTGAATACTGAACTAGTATTTTTATTGAAGGTACCTGATTTATACAATGCTGGATTAATTAATTTTGAATCACTATTTGATCTTTTACGATATTGCTTTACTTTCTTCCCTCTGCTTGCAAAGAATGATTAAGCTGTGCCACTAATGAGAAACATTAATTTAATAGTTTTTAAATACATCATTAAACTCATTTCTCAAACACATTAATGTTTCTGATTTATTTGAATTCGAATCAGAGTTTTCTCCCTTTAAGCCATGAAAACTTCACTCTTCATTTTTAATGTGATCTGTTGAAAGTGTGTGGGGGGTAATTGGTCTGCCTGGCCCTGCTTCACTTTGTTGAAGCACAAAAACTGCTAAATCCAGTCACACATCTGCTTTTTCTTTATGCTGCCTTGAATAAAAGATGTTTAAAAATGTAGCAGGAATCCTAATGCGTCCTAAACACCTAAATGTTCCTGGACGTAAAGAATATTGTCTGTACTGGAGATACGTGTAGTCCCTCTGGATGAGGAAACTCATCAATCCCTGGGAGAAACAACACTGCCACGGTTTGCAGCAGCCAAGGAGCTTCTCCTGGGTTTGAAACAGTGCCCAGAAAGGTACCAGATCCCTGAAGAGCATGGTGTGTCCAATGAGAAATTTCTGAGGTTTCTAAGCACTGAAATGGAAATGTGAAACCAGCTCACTTTCAGCTTTGCTTTCTGCTCAGCCACCACGATTTTATCACAGAATGGTTTGGGCTGGAAGGGGCATTGCAAGATCATCCAGCTCAACTCCTCTGCCATGAGCAGAGACATCTTCAATTAAAGCAGGTTGTTCCAAGCCCTGTGCAATCAGTCCTTGGGCACTTCCAGGAACGGGGACATGCTGGATTGGTTTGTATCTCAAACCAGAATGCGACCTTGTCTGGCCTTTTCTCGGCTTTCTGTCTGCTTTCCGAGGCTTTTCTGCACCTTCTGGGGTCTTTTACTTTTTAGATTCCCACAGGGACAGCCACAGCTTCCCTGGGCAACTTCTGCCAGGGCCTCCCCACCCTTATATTACTATACATCTATATTATAAATTACAGTTTCTCTGTATTATAAATTACAGTGCTTGCTGCAATGCCCTGCTCTGTCTCAACGCACTGACAAAAAAACTTGAAGGTGAGAAACCAGGAAAAAAAAACCTTTTTCTTCCCAGGTTGGGTTGTCTGCTCCTCTCTGCCTTCTTTGATGAGGTAACAAACACAGTCATGAGTAGAATTCCCCCAGCACTTTAAACAACGAGTCTCACCAAGAAGAAGGGGCGTTCTTGTCTGACTTGTTCTCCCTTTCCCTGAATGAATGACACAGGAGCAGGAACAGGACAGCTTGCTGCTGGGATCAGAGCAGGTGAGAAGGGAGGGATGAGCTCAAACAGGATCAGCTGCTGTGGGAGCAGGGTGCCAGCAGTGCCAAACGTCCTGAGCCTCCCTCTGTCGGAGTCCAGGGCACTCCTGTGACTGCCCTGGAGGGTCTGAGGTCCTGGCAGGGCTCAGGGACCCCCCTGCACAGAGCCCACACAGACACTGTCCTGGATCTCGGGCCATGGCAGAGCTTTCAGCTTGGGAAATGAATGACAAGTCACGAGAATGGAACAAAAATAATAGTTAGTAATAGTAGCTAAGTGATCACGGGGTGCACATGTAGAATATTGGGGTTTGTAGAAAGGGGTCAGAAGAAAACCATGGAGGACCTGGGGGTGGTCCTTGTCCTTTTTGTCCTTCTTCTTGTCACCCATTTTTCTGCTGTGGTGGCTCACAGGGTTGGTGTAGGATAGAGGTGACCTGTCTGACATTAGCAGTAGGTATTGGTGATCAATGGTCAATAAAAGATAGGTAGAACATGGTATAAAAAGTTTTGCCCTCCTGTGGTGGGCGGGAGTCGCCTCCTGCCCTGGCTGCAACAAGGCCTTGGCAGGGCACAGAAAGAATTTGTAGAGAAGAAATAATAAACAACCCAGAGAAAACCTGAAACGGCGGCTTTGACTCTTCTTGTGCTTCAGCACGGGGCATTCAGGGAAAAAAGACTCTGCTCTGACATGTCTTGGGAAACACAAACCCGAGAGACCCACACCAGGCCTGGGGTCTGGGGCCCGTGGGGTTTCAGTGGTTTCACACATCTCGTTGCCCTCCCATGTGCTCATTTTGGGTTGTCTGACTGCACTGGAGGGTGTTTGGATGGCTTGGGGAATGTGAGGAGGCATTTAATGCCCTCCCCTTGTATTGCTCAGCTCCTGCAGAAGACAGAAGCCACTGCTCTGTGCCAGGGCAGGGCAATCATGGGTTTAGGCAGCAGGGCACACACACGTGGGTTTATGACAGCAACCAGCACCTCTGAACTACCTCCTGCTTTTCCTTTTCCCACAAAAAAAAATTCTTTTCTCCTGTGAAAATTATAAATAAATTAATTAATTAATTAATAATAAATAATGATAAATAGATAAATAAATAAAAGGATTACCTGGTTAGACAAGAAGCAAAATGAGGTGCCAGCACACAGATGCTGAACACTGCTTTTGTTGCTGGACAGCCCAATGTGGATGGAGCACGTGTGAATAAAAAAGTCATCTCAGCTCTGGTCTAGCTCCTCTCATTTTATGAAATACCTTCCAGATATTTCCAGGTGGCACAGGCTTTGTGGTGGCAGTTTGGGAGCACAGCTGTACCCAGGGGGTCCAAACAGGCTGCACAAAGCCCCAGAGGAGTCTGAGACAGGGAAGGGGCTCTTCCATCTGGCTGCTGCACACAGTGAGACCTGGACAAAGAACCTTAGAGACTGACTGCTCAAAAAAACCCAAAACAATTTTCCTGGAGCTGTCCAAAGCCAGGTTGCATGGGGCTTGGAGCAACCTGGGATGGTGGAAGGTGTTCCTGCCCATGGCACTGGACGGGATTTAAATTCCCTTCCCACTCAAACCATTCCATGGTTCTGTGAGTCTTTGCAAAGCTTTTCCCTTTTTAAAGGACAGTTCCCCATCTCTTCTTCCCCCTCCCTCACCCCCCAGTTATTTAAAAGCATTTTAGGCAGGGAGGATCATCTTCCTCCAGCTTGTCCCACCGTGGTGCCTCAGTGTCCTTGCTGTGATCAATAATCGGCAGCAAAATTTCTTTGCAAGATCAAGCCCAGGTAGGGTGAGATTTTTAATGCAGCTTTAATTTATTGGTGAACAATAAGGGCTGTAAACCCAGACGTTTCAAGGTTAATGTGCTACTCGAATATCCAGCAGTCAAGCTGAGTGAATAATCCATAACTAATTGCTTATTTAATTGCACATCCTTTGTACAGGAGGCAATTGAAATGTTCCTGACAGCTTTGGGGTTTTCCTGCTTTGAAGTAACCTGTAAAATTTCTATATCTGTTCTGCCACGTGTGTGCTTCTGTTCCTTCACTATTTCAAGCAAATGATTCTCCAGTTAGATTATTTCTATAGCCATTAACGAATGGTGGTAGCTCATATATTCCCAGTTATTCCAAGATTAAGCTGCATTCCAAGCCTGATTTCAATCATTCCGTTGTTCATTGCTTTATTTTATTTTTTAGAATTAAATCAGAACATTTTCCTTTGTGGCATTCCAAACATGATAGACTTGTGAAACTTAACAGCTTAATTAATTTATTAATTTAACACGTAGGAACATCAACATTTCATAGGAAATTTTTTTCCCTAAAGAATAACAATGGAATATCCAATCAACAGATGTGACTATTGATACTATTAATTCAAGAGTATTTGAATTAATACTATTAATTATACTATTACTATTAATAATTAACTATCAATACTGTTTGTATTGATACAAATCCTTCTTGCATGCCAGAACTTCCTTAACCTGGTTAGGCCATTATTCTTAAAATACTCCTTAGGAATATAGAAAATGGTTCTAAATATCATTTGGGCAGGAACTGCCTTAAAAAGAAGGAAATTGTATTAGTTAACAATGTGATTGCATATAATTATTTATTGATTTTTATCTGTACTTTGGAAAAGAAAAGGCTGAGTTGAGGGTAAAAAAGAGTGTTGCAGTCTTTCAGATTACCTCCTGCCATAATTTCTTTTTAAATCAACATGTGGAATAAGATTTTCCTTATCAGACTATCCCAATTAAGACCAAGGGACCCTCAGCCTGCTGCTGACATCCTTCAAGTGCTCATGGGAAATTCAATTTAAACTTCATTCACTTAGTAAGACTTCTCTGCATTCTCATGCAATCAACCAAAATTGAACAGTTCACAACAAAAAAATAGCCCAGATTCATTTGTTCAGCTCACATTTGTATGCAAAAAAATTACCTGCAGGTTAAACTACACATTAAATCCCTGACTTAGATTCCAATCCCCTGGAGAAAAAGCTGGACTGATTTAGATGATCACCTGCTTTGGCAAGCCCTGTTACCAGATCCTGGGTGGAGGAGGGGGAAAAAAAGAGATACAGGAACCTTTATCAGTGATCAGTGCTTGCAAGGAGGATCTGAGTATTAATAGTCAGGTCTGTTGGTTGGATATTCTGTAATAATTCTTTAGAAAGTAATAAAATATTCTCATTAAATGTTGATGTTCTTACGTGTTAGTAGTAAATTAATTGTTAAGTTTCACCTTTCCACATTTCTGCTCTCCTAAACCCCAATGCAACAGAAGATCACCCACCAAAATAAAAGTCACACACTTCAGGAAGTTCTTGGTGTGACTGGAAGATTTAATTAGCAGCAGATCCAGTGGGTGACCTTGAGTTGTCCTTTTCACAGTGAGTTTTGAGGACGAGGAGGGGGTGTTTTAACACCTGCCTTGCCATCAGCACAGGCAGCAGCCCCACCTCCTCATCCTGGTGCCAGCACTTGAGGCTCTCCAGCTTTGGCTCAGTTCCTTGGCCTTGGAACAAGGACATGTCCCTCAACCTCAGGGGCAGGGACCCTCTCCCAGGGATGTGCCAGCACCAGGTGACGAGTGCCAGGGCAGGGACCCTCTCCCAGGGATGTGCCAGCACCAGGTGACACGTGCCAGGGCAGGGACCCTCTGCCAGGGATGTGCCAGCACCAGGTGACACGTGCCAGGGCAGGGAGGCAATCTGCCCTGCAAACCCTGCCTGCTGCCTTCTGGCCATGGGATCCCTGAGGTCAGAAAAGCCCCTCTGGCACCACCGAGTCCCAGCCGTGCCCAGTCCCCTCCTTGTCCCCAGCCCAGAGCTCTGAGTGACACCTCCAGGCCTTCCTGGGACACCTCCAGGGATGGGGACCCCACCTCTTCCCTGGCAGCCTCTTCCAATGATTAAAAACCCTTTCCATGGGGGAATTCCTGCTGCTGTCCAAGCTGAGCCTGCCCTGGCCCAGCCTGAGGCCGTTCCCTCTGCTCCTGTCCCTGTTCCCTGGGGGCACAGCCCAACACCCCCATCCATCCCTGGCAGTCCCAAATCTCCTGTCAGGTGGAGAGGGGCTCGTTTCAAGCCCAGGACTGGCTCACCACCGCTCAGAGTTTGTGCCATTGTTGTCCTTCCAGTGGTTCTGCACGGCCACATGGACCTTTATTAACCTTTAGCTGTAAAAACAGAGCCTGGCCAAACTTGCCCTTGCAAATCATGAAGACATCTCCGACTGAGGCAGCAGCTCCTGCTCCCACAGGGCCACTCCACCTGTGTAAGAAGCATTTCTATTCCAATTTATTTAATTATTAAGCAGAAACTTGCTGCTCAATTCCACCAACACCTCCCAAACAGCAGCTTTTGAGCGCAGGCAGAATTTCTACCATCATTTCCAGCTCACAGAACAGCTCTTTCCTTCCCTCCTATCTCCATGCCCTTTTCCAAAGTGACCTCTAGCAGAGAAAATATCACCCCACACCTGGATTATACCCACAAGTGCTCATGACAGAGCAATGACATTTTGCCATCAGCCAGCATATGCATTCTGCTGCCTGCTTGCAGCAGAAGAGAGGGGAGGTGATATATAAAAATTCTAATTCTATTCACACTGACATTTACTGTGGAGTTCCAGCAATGGAGAAAACTCCTCATTTTCAAGCCTTGCTCACAGGCAAACATCCCTGAAATTGGGGTAGTGGCTTTTCAAGCCCTGCAAGGGATTTGCAAAACCAACTTCGTCCACGATAGCACTGGAACGTGTTCATTATGAAAATTAAATATTTAAGAAGCTGCACAATAACAGGGTTTAGGAGGCAAAGTGATGATTTCCTGCTAAAGCTTACTGCACAGGAATTTGTATGGGACAAGACGGGTGTTTATTGTCTTTTTTATTTTAACTAAAACAAAAGCACTTTCTTACAGGCCACCCATTCAAGGGGGAATTGAGCCATTTCTGTCTAAATAAGACTTTGGGGAGCTTTTTAGTGCAATTCTCCACCAAATCATGGCAGGCAGCAGCAGGGTTTTTAACCCCCCAAAATGAAGATGTCGCAGTTTCTACCTGCCCCTTGGCACGGCTTTTCATGGAGATGGATTAGGTTAGATATCTAATTGTTTTGTGATTCAAAAGGAGCTGTTGTCATGGCAATCCCAGTGTGGAAGATGTATGATTTAGGGAAGTGTCTCCTGGAAGGAAAAGTCAACCCAGACCCTCAGTGGCAGCTTCAGGGAGAGCCCGTGAGCCAACCTGTCCTCCCAAATGCCTGCACACCTGAGGGGTCTCAACCCCAGAGATCTGAAAAGAGGGAGGTCAGGGGATAGACCAGAACCAGGGGCCACTTCTGCATTCTCTGCCAAAATGGGCGTAACTGTGGCATCATTTTCCAGCAGGGAAGTGTTGATTCGTTCTCTCGATGGTCAGATGATCTACTTCAGGAGACAGGGGTGCTCATGGAACACGTGCTTTATTCTCAGGGGTCGTGGGTGCCAGGGTTTGCCATCAGCTGACAGCCCAGCTGCTGCCGTGGTTCCAAGAGGGCGAATTTCCTGTTACAGTCTATTTTATCCTATTCTGTGTTGAATATTCTATTTACAGTGACTAACTGGTGTGAGACACAAATCCTATAGAATTTACATACAGCTTATGAGAACTGCTACATTTGAATAAGGCACCTCCTCCTTATGCTAATTTCTGTAATCCCTTCTTCCTGCCTGGCCTGCAGACCCCTTTTTCTGCCTGGTCACAGGTATTGCCCAACATCCTGTCCCCTGGACTGGCATCCCTTCCCATATCAAAAGTGACCGTCATTTCTACCTCACCCACCGGCCCGATGTTCTCCGAACCTACTGCCAAACAATCATATTTATAAGGGTTCCCTGGATCACCTTGCCCAACAGGGAAGTGCTCTGCAAAAAAAATACTATTTTGTTACTGTTGTTTGGTTTGTGTGGGGGGTTAATTTTTGGTTATTTGTTTAAATTAATGGCACATGCAGTTACACAAAACTCCTTATCAATTTACACAAAAGTCCTTATCAAAGAGGACATTTTAATCCTCAGGAGGGTGAATTCCCCCCTCAGTTTATCAGCAGGAAGTGCCCAGCTTATTCTCTGAGTCAGAGATTACCTTCACAACCAATGTTTGAAATAACCAATAACCAGGTTTTATGCTTTGTAGAGACATTTACCTAGTGGCTACAATAATGTGAAGAGATTGAATAATCTGCTTTTGACAATTAAGTAAATAGTACCTAGAAATGATAAAATCCTTGAATGGTTTAGGTTGGAGGGACATTAAATCCCATCCAGGGCCACCACTGCCACGGGCAGGGACACTTCCCACTGTCCCAGGGAGCTCCAGCCTGGCCTTGGGCACTCCCAGGGATCCAGGGGCAGCCACAGCTGCTCTGGGAATTCCATCCCATCCCCTCCTCACCCTCCCAGGGAACAATTCCTTCCCAAAATCCCACCTCATCCTCCTCTCTGGCAGTTTGAAGCCACTCCCTGTGCCCTGCAACTCCATGCCCTTGCAATTCCAAATTCTCATGGAATTCAGTGGGATTCAGGGATGTTCTGAACCTGGTGCCTGTCCCTTTGCTGCAGCCCAGGTCCCTCAGCTGGCCCCTTGGCTGATCCCAGCACACTTCCCAGGAAATTTGGCAAGAACAGCCAGAATGGAGCGAAATCCCTGCCTGCAGAGCGAGGCAGCTGGAGGGAGGCATGGAAATGCTTGTGCACGTTTGCACTGAGATTTCTATGCACAAATGCTCCTTCCAAGTTAATTAAAAATAACACAGAAAAATAGTTAAGAGACCTTACCCCGGGATGTGGGAGCCAATTAGAGCTGCTAGCAGTTGCTCTTCTTCCAAATGAAGTGATTGAGCAATTCTCTGCAGAAAGTTTCTGTAGCTCAGCAGAGATGCTGCCACACTCAACTTCCACCCATTCCCGTGGATTCAGCGCCAGGCTTTTCATGCCAGAGGAGAAAAGGGAAACTCACGGAGAGCAATTCACCTCCAGGATCCCAGGAGCCACACAATGCAGTTGTTTTCTTGGGCTTTCTGTTGTCCAGAGTAATTAAGGAATCCAGCACAAGCCTGGAGCCCCACCATTGTGTTTTCACAGGGTCACAAGTGGCATTTCTTGGACTAAACAGTTCCAAGCTGTGGGGGAGGGACAATGTCTTAGCAGACAAATTGTTTGCAGACCTTCACAGATGTATTTAAACATTTAAAATGAATCTAACATTTACCTTGATCTAAATAGATTGCAGTGAGTGAGTGAACGCTGTGATTTTATTACTTGAATGTTTTTCGTGTCCTTTCACCTTTAATTCACCTAAATTCTCTTCTGCACTCTTTCTACCAGTAGCAATTTTAATAATTTTTTAGTTGAAGCCCTCTAGATTTCCTCTAGAGCATTCCTGCACAGCTCCACACTCCCACTGCACCCCATACATCAACCCACTCTTTCAACTCCTGCACTTCCAAACATTTAAAACACCTTAATGACTTTCCTCACTGAACCATAAAAATTATTTATAAATTCATTTTAAGACATTCATACAACGAGAAACTCATAACACGTCATGAACTACAAATTATGTTTACTGGAGTATAAAAAATTCTTTGGGTCTATGTATATATAATGAAGGAAAAAGCCAACTGCTTCTCCAAGTGGACTCCTATTATAAGCAATCACCAAATGCAAGGTGAGAGGATAATGAATTATTTGCTCCAAAGTACTTTTTTAAATAAACACCTTGACAGGAAAAAGCAGTCCCTTCCAAGACTTAATTTGAATTAAGTATATTTGGTGCAGTTTCAAGGAGCCATCTCACTGTTTTTGTCAGGATTTTTCACAACAAAGCAGCTGCAGCATCTCCTTCCCTCTGAGGTTAAAAACAACCTCAGGGGCTGTTAATCTGAGTTACTTCTGCAGCTCAGCAAGGGAAATCACCCCGAGAGTTCAGTGACACCTCAGGGCAAAAGCCATTCATCCAAATTCATACATTATTTGGGCTCCAGGAGGAGAGGTTCCTCCCCAAAAAACTGATGGAAATGCGAAGAGTGGCGGTCACTTTGGAGCCTTTCTGTCACTGGAGGTGTAACCTCACTTAGTGCACCCAACTCAAGATGTGAAACTAAAAAGTTCATTAAAAAGATCTAAGAACTAGAACTAAAGACAAGCTCTTTGAAACACAGCCTGCAATCCTGACCTGAGGATCCTGTGCCACACTTGGCCTGTAGGATAATATGGAGATGGGCTAAAAATGAAAGTGCAAGTCAAAGAAGGTTTTTCTTCGGTTCTCTCTGGTTCCTAAAGCTCAGGCTGCCCTTCTCAGGAGGTTTGGGCTGTGCCTCATCCCAGATGCTCCGATTCCCTCACAAAATTCCAGTTCTTAGCCAAAACCCCTTGGCTCTGCTTTCACACAAGGTCACTTGGTCACCTTCAGGGCATCACCTCAGCCCGTTTGGTCATTTCCCAGGCCTTTGAGCTCTGTGTGTGGGACACAGTGCCCTGTACCACACATTTCCTTCCCTTTCAGCACGTACAGAGTGAGAGCTCCTCATTATCCCCATTAATTAACTAAGCAGGACTGCTCGGAGAGGGGGACCCGTGTTTGAGCGTTGATGGACTGGGGTTCTCCTCCCTGGGGCAAATAGGTCATAACATCTCTTTTCCACTTCACACCAAAGTATTTCAAAGCAATCCTTAATCTGCCGGAGCCGTAATGTGGATTTTTAGTAAGATCCTTTGTGCGAGGAAGAGGCCATAAAGCAGCTGCCTCGGAATTCAGAGGGAAACGCTGATGATCTAAATCATCCAAGCCTGGAATATAAACGGAAAGCAACAACCGGAGTAGGGGCTGATCCCAGGAGAACTCGCTGATGACTCACTGTGGAAGATGAAAAGCTGTCTGTATAAACAAATTGTTTATGGTCTGTTAAACAAAAGTAAAACCAACGGAGTGCAGCAGATGCAATTCCTGCTGAGGATCCAATCTTCGCAAAGCGCGTGGCTCTGACCCTGCAGCCCTTGTCCGTAGGAACCAGGAGTGAGGAGGGGCTGCTGAATTTGCCATCTGCGCCCCGATGGAAGGAGTCAGGGGCTGAAAAGTGCTTCGTGCTGCCGTTTCTGTGAGCCCTGCATCTCAGGGCAGCCAGAGGCCAGAGCAGGCTCTGCAACAGCAGCTCTGGATTGTGGCTCGTGCTCAGCCAGGCAGACCTGGAGCAGCCCCGTCCTGCTGGGCTCAGCCTTGGCACAGCTTGAGCAGCTCCGTCCTGTTGGTTTCCAACTTGACAGACCTTGAACGGCTCTATCAGTCTGGGTGCCAGCCTTAAGCAGCTCCACGTTTTGGTTTTGATGGATATTGGAGCAGCATCACAAGGGATCGGCGAAGAAAATGGGGATTTAGGGTACAGAAGTCACTTAAAGTCCCTCTTCCCTCCTAGCTCCATGAAATGACAGGAAAAAGAATTGTAAGAGAAAGGCCTCATAAAATCAGGCTTGCTCTGCTGAATTGCCAAAGTTGGCCTGTCACTTCTTCCAAGTAATTTGCAAGTTCCCATGCAAAAACAATCTTGGTATGAAAATTTTTAGCACAACAGCCTATTCCTGGGTTGGAAAAGAAATGCACCTGAAATAACAAGGGATTTGTGTATGAGAATCAGTAAAGAATATATATAAACAATCCAAGAACAGAGAGATTTGATGGACAAGTAGAATACCTTTTACTAACCAACAGAGAAATTAGCAAGAAAGCTGTCAACTAATTAAAGTTCACACGAGGTCTGTAAAAATTGTATAAAATGAGTTGTAATAATGAAGAATTGGCTTTTCCTGCATGAAGATGATGAAGTCTTGGCTAATTTATTACAATAGCTCCACCCCACCCACCTCTGTTCCCAGGGAAGGACACGGGACAGGCGCAAGCTGGATCAAAGGAGCACAGGTTTGGGATGGTGTCACAGCAGCAGGTGCATTTAAACACCACCAGAGATCGTTCTGCTCGTTTTAATCAGCCCAATTTCCACCGGGCTGCCGTTTGGAGTTTATTTTCAGACATCATTGCCTCCAACCTTGGATTTCCCCATTAATCCGAGGAGCCGGCGCTGCTGGGGCTGGAGCGGCGCTGAGAGAAGGCAGTCAAACATCTGCTCCTGGAGAGCTCGTCTGGCCAGATGGGAGTCCTGGGGATTCTGAGAGCAGCCCCTGAGAGCCTCCACGCTCACCTGGCCACTCCTTCTGGCAGCTTTTACAGCCCCGACCACGTCTGCACTTGGGTTTTAAAATTAATGAACCTTTGGCACTTCTTGTTTGCAGGCTGATGGTAATGGTGACACTGCTAGACACCAAGAAAGGATAAATACCCTGCCTGGGACAGCTGTAGGGAAGGAATGCCTGATTGCACAACATAAATTCGCTGGAAAATTAAGATTTTAAGTCCGTTCTCCCACTCAAGATGTAACTGAGGTTTACGATTTGTAACCACCCCACGAGTGCTAATTAAACCCAGCTCTGCAGTCTTGCACCACAAGAAATATCAGCTCTCCTAAGTGGAGAGGCTTCAGGAGGAGTTTAGCCCTGGAAAATATTCAAACAGAAATCCAATCAAGTGTGAAAAAGGAGACATTGGAAATAGAAACACATGACTGATGTTAGGTAGTAAATAATAAATAAAACCAGGCACGGTTTGAAGGTCTGGCCTCCCTGGTTTCTCACAGGGAGGGTTTGCTTAACCCAATTAATTGTCTTCAGAAAAAAATGGCAAAGATTATGAGATCTGTAGCATTTTCCTGCTTGTCTGGGATGCACACACACATAAAAGGGTTGTCCTAATTACTTCTGAAGGGGATAACATTTATCTCATTAATAAATTAATGCCAACAGCAGATAGGGAAGACGCTCTGACAAACCAGCTCTTAATAATTCTCAAATGCATCTTTAAGAGTATTGTCTGAGCATCCATATCTCCAGAAGGCAAAAGAGACTCATAATCACAGGACAAATCTAATCCTAATAAGCAGGAAATCATGGGAGCTTCCCACATCTGTTTTCCTCTGATTAGATTAGCAGTGGTGTCACATCCGATGTCACGCCGTTGTACACTGACCTTCAGCAACTTAGCAGAGCTGTTAGTTTTGCTATTTTTTGTTTTTAAGCACCAAGAAAAGCTTTTTGAAAGCTGCCTTTCTTGCTGAAGAACATCAAAATGTGCATCATGTAAGGATGGATTGCTGTAGGAAGTGATAGAATTGTGTGGCTGGGGACTTGGGGGACCCAGCTGCCAATACCTTCACAGGATTCATTGCTCAGGACCCCACGAGTCACCAGAACTTCTTGGAAATGCAATAAATATATTAAATTTCTTTTTGGAGTTGGCATTTCCAGAATCCAGGGTGCATTTCTGCCACGTGTGTAACTGGGTCAGGAAAAACTCTTCCCACTGACAGCTGACCTGACTTATTCTGCCAGGTAAAATTCCCTGGGCCAGGCAAAACCCCCTGGGCCAGGCTGGTGCACTGGGATGACATCTGGAATACAGGCAATAAGGATGCAAGTGGGCAATAATTTAAGTTGTTAGACAAAATTAGGGTAAGTTGTGGAAGATTAGGAGTTTCATCCTGGAGATCTGCTGGCCTTTACTGCCTTCCAAGTGCCCTTCACGTCAGACATGTAAATGCCAATTTTCTTGCTGCAGAATGTTTTGCTGCTCACTGTAATCACATTTCAGGTTTTGGCTGATTTCTCCCACCACAGCTACTGGGAGACTTAGCAAGTGTCTGGACTTTACCACTCAACACTATTTTATATTGGGAGAAAGTCAAGTCCTCAAAACTTTAATTTTAGCTAATATTATTATGGACTCATCTTTCTGTTTGCCACATCATAGAACATCATCTCCAGCCGTTTTTGAAAGCTGGGCAAATTCAGTCAAGGTTTTCCCTTGCTCTGCTTTTAAAAACAGAGGCTTTGCTTGTTGACAAGAATGTGAACAGCACCAGCATTTATTTCTCCTTCTGTTCCAAGAGTAGAGCACAGAGGAAAAGAACGAGCAAACTTCCCCTTCTCCAACAAAAGGATGGGTTCTGTTTGTTTTAAAAAGAGAAGTCGCCTTTCCCCTGGAAACCCAAACCATTCAGACTTCAAAACATCCCCTATTAGCAAGTAAAAATCAAACAAACCCTCTGTGAAACAAGCAAAATAAACAGCCCTGAAGTACTTCAGACACATCCAATCAACCTGGTATCTTCCCTGTTAATTTAGATTACAGAAGTCTCAATTACATTTTCCGGCCTTATCAAAACATTTAATTTAAACTGGCAAATCACCACAGGGAGGATTTCTTCAGCTTTGCATTTTCCAGGGTAAAATTGCTGTTGTAGGAAGTACTCAGCTACAGCCCTTTCCCATTAGCAAAAGTATATATTAATGACAAATATTCTCGAAGTGTTTACTGCCAAAGAGGCTGCTGCTTGTGCAGGTCACTGCTAATGCCATCTGTAATCTGATTTTCAAGGCATCCTCATTCCTAGCTTTTCCCACTAAGGATCACAAACAACAGATTTGTTTCGCTGCCTCCTACAAGATGTAGTGTGCAAACATTATTTGTGGTGATATCAGCTCTCAACACATCAGAAACTCCTTAATTCCTGTGGATCTCAGACGAGATTGGAGCACACTTATCAGGGACTCTCAATTAGATAGAGAACATCCACCAGCCCCCCAAGTTCCTCAGATCCCTAACGGGCATTTTTCAAACCACCACTTTTTGTGTTTAATTAACCACGGAGGAAGAAAAGGAGGAAGGGGGAAACACTCCAGAACCCAGCAGGAATGGTTCTGCAGTTATGCAATGAAATTATTAACTTCAGGAGAGCTGCTGTGAAACACAGCCAGAGAAATGTCCAAGTTTGCAGACATCCTAGAGAGCAGCAGGGTGAGGGACACCCAGGTCGTGACTTTGCCATTTTAAGGTGGCAGAGCAGCCCCAGAAAGGCTTGTTTGTGAACAAGGAGAGCCCAGTGTAGGGCAAGAGCTCCGTGGTGGCTCCAGGGATTGAATTTCACACCATAATTAAAGCTGTGGAAAGCCCTGGTTGATGTCCTGTTGGACGTGAAAAAACCAACACAATTCCACGATGTCAAAAGGCTGAATCCAGTTTATTCAAACAAATGAAACAAATTACTTTACTTATAGAGTGATACGACACAGCTGGACATGACTGGTCCTTTGTTCAACACCCCATCACCATGATTGGCTTTGACACCCCATCACCATGACTGGCTAATTAGAAACAAATATTCTCTACATGTAAACAAGTCAGGAACACACCAGGTGTTCGGATTGTTTAGAATTCCTTCCTCAGCCTGTTTTGAGAAAAATTGTCTCTTCCACAGGCCTCACTGCTGCCTGAGAAAACCAGCAGCAGGAGGTTTTAAAGACTTAAAAGGTTTAGGAGGCTAAAATGGGACCCACAGGGTGATGCTGCAGCAGCTCAGCTCTCGTCAGTGCAGGGAAGGACCATGTGGGTGATCCAGGTGAATCCTTGGAAATCAACACCTCCTCGTGCTGGGGAGCACCAGACTTGGATTTGTTCCCAGGGAAGAGGCAAAACTCAGTGGTGCAGGCAGTGAGTGCAGTGTTGGGCAGGGACACTCCTGTCACAAGCAAATACAGCCAGCTGTGAGGGGGGAAAAAGGAATTGTGTCGTCCAAACCCTGCTCTCACGCTCTGCTTTGTTCACACACGTGGATGGGTTAGTATTAAACACCTATTCCTCTCTCTGCTGGAGCTCCTAGAGGAGCTCTGGAGGCCTGATCACAGCATCAGTCCCTGCAGTGAAATACCTGCAAACGGCAAAGTGTTTGCTGCAATCAGACAGGAACAGCGAGGCACAGATGGGCTTCTCCCCTTTGGGATCCTCAGCAGGAGTTTCCCCTGAAGCTGTGGCTCACCCCAGAGGAATGAGGCTCTGTTCAGTGCCACATCCCCTGCCCCAGCATCTGGGAGCTCTGATCTGGCACAGGTGACACTCCTGCCTCCCGAGACTCCCACATTGCAGGGTTCAGAAGCGAAATTCTCTACAACCAGCAAATTATCTTCATTCACAGGAGCCTGAACCAAAGGGCACGGAGTTGGCAGAGCAGGGAACAGGCAGGGAAAAGCCACTTCAGAGTCCCGTTTCCAGGCAAAATTCCTTGTCCCATAACCCCCTTTTAATCCACCCTGGAACAGAAGTGTGGGCCTGATATTTCTGGGTCTGAGAGATTTCAGCCTGCTAGCAGCTGCTAACTTTTCCCAAGGAAAAAGTTAAGCTTCTTCTCAAGAAAGCTTCTTCTCAAAACAAATCCTGGCGAACAACTCTCCTTTCTCCAAACAATCTTTCTCCAGGTGCTGTTTTGCTTTTCTAGTTCTCAGAACATTTCAGCTGTTTCTCTGGTTTAACCAATGGGATCAGAGAGGTGTCGTTCCTATTCACCAACCATGTTCAGTCTGTATCAGAACACCTTATAAAAAGGTAGTAAGAATCAGACAATAAAGCCTTTCTTCTATGCTCTTTGCCTTCTGAAATATTTGGAGTCTCTCATCCTTTTCTCGTGTCCTACAATGACACAGAAGAGGTGCAGGAGGAGCCCACTCCACTCGTTTTTACAGTGGCTTTGAACAGGAGTCTTTGACACAGTTTTAAAACTCATCAATCCTCTCTCTGTTTATCTATGCTGATGAGCATTATGTTCTGCTTCAGAAATATCTATTTCTGCACTTGGGTTATTTTATTTCCCTATTGTTAAAATGAAAGATTGGCTGAACAATTTCAGCAGTGCCTGTCAAGCACTTCCTTTCCTCTGCAAATCCTCAAGCTCTGATCCTCATCATTAAGTCACTGACAATATAAAAACAGACTTCTTCAAATAAACCATCATCAACAGAGATAAATGCACAGAAACGATACAGAAATTGGCCTGAAGCATCACTGCAGTATAAATAGAATTTTCTGAAGAGGAAATACATCCCTATTCAATACCCAGAACTCAACGCAGACAATAATGACCTGCATTTGAAAAGCCCTCTTGTACCAAGTGCTGTGCAAGGATTTAAAAGGTTTTCAAACTTGGCAGACCACGTGAAAAAAGTCTCCATTCCATGAAGGCAGATTGAGCCATCAGCTCCACCAGACAACAGGAGCAATACAGTCATCAAGCACTTCTGCCCATGAAAATGCAAATCCAGCTGGAGGTCACCTAACCCTGTCTATCTGGTGTTGGATGCTCAAGGAACAATGTAATCAAGGACAAGTGTGCAGTGATCTGTCACCAGCCTCCAAAGAGCCCGAGGGCTGCATTTTGTCAGAGCTGGAAATGGCAAGAGGAACACTGGGATATGTCCTCCAGGAAATCCCTTAACCTTGTCTGGAATTAATCTGTACCTTAAGCTGCTGCAGCATCAACTGCAAAGGCCCCACTGCTCCGTCTCTGGTTTTCTCAAACATTATTTCCATTTTATTTTGAAGCCCATTTGTTTTCTGCTTCCTGGTGCCCCTCCTAGGGTGAAAAACAGTATCTCATGGTAATCATTCCCTTGTTGTCTTCTCCTTATCCATCTGGATTTTGATTTCTATCATTTAATCTAAGCTGAAAGCTGTGCCTGCAGTCACTCCTCTTATCCTGCCCCTCTTTCCTGGTGGTCTGGGCTCAGGAACACCACGCAGAGCACGGCACGAGTGGTTGGACCTCAGCTCCAGGAGCCCACTTTGCACTTCCCCAGGCATGGGACATGGAGTTTAGCACTTCTCCAAGCCACACCCTGGACTAAACCATTGGAAGTCAACTGGGAGATTACAATGGCTGCAATTAACCAAGTGCAAAAAATTTGACAGCGGTTTATCCATCTTTTGTACTCCTGTGGATGACTACAGTGGGTTCTCCACACGCCTTCAGCCACACAGAGCCCAGGCCCAACAGCAGCTGAATTTCTCCTGCACCTTCTCCATTCCTTCCTCCATCTGGAGTGGAGCTTGGATGCCACAGAGCTGCCAGGATATAATAATCAGAAAAAAAAGTCAGGAACAGAAGCACAGCGTTAGGCAGATGGTTTAGGTCCTTCCTTCATTTGCTTTTCAAATTAACTAAATGTGTCCAAATGAGACACTTGATGACTGAATATCAGCTCTCCCTTTCCCATGTAGCCCCAACAGCCACATTCTGGAAGAACCTGGGATTTTGCCTTCCCATGGATAAACATGGGCCACAAATGCTCAGTTTGTATTTGGGAAAGGAAAGGTGAAGGATGCCTCTGAAGCTGACTTTATGGGGCCACATTTTATGGGACACCAAGGCTTTGTAAAGCGTTTCCATGCAATAAATGCCTCTTCCATGGAATTGTGTCTGAAATCACAGCAGGCAGGTGATGCCAGGGGGGTGTGTGCTCCACACGAGCAGTCAGCTTTTCAAACAGCACAGGTAGACCCCGAAAAGTGCAATTAATCACACCTGGAGAGTGGACTGAGGTATTAAAGAGAACATTTGAGGAGCTGGGGAGCCAAGTGTGATGTGGTGGCACACCAGGGTGACATAAACAGCTGTGACAGAGCTAAAAATACAACACGGAGCCTGTGAGCGTCAGAGCTGATCTTCCCTTCACCTCCAGCCAGCTCCCAAGGCAGAAAACAACACACCAGGGGAGCGACACGGAAGGGGAAAACCATCCTCTCTCATTTGCTGGGGTCACTCAACCTATTTGTGGAATGTCTCCTCTGTCCTTTCCCCGAATGTATGTGCGGAACAGAATCCTTGGAGCGCGGAGCGCCGGGTAAACAAAGAGCACCGAGCCAGCAGGCAGGGCTGCAGACGTTTGGCACGGTGCAGGTACATCCTGACAGCGTGTTAAATGCATTATTCAACGCACTGCAACATGTTAAACTGACAATTTATCCTGCATTTCCCTCCCCGTCAGCAGAGGTATCGGAACAGAGTGGGGTGTGCTGGAGGAGCAGGAATGAGGCACTGCAGGAGAGATCCAAGCTGGAGCAGCAAAAGAAAACATTTTACCAAACTCAGATGTCTCGATCCCAAAGGGGAATTTAAAGCAGTGCTCGGAGCCAGAACATTTTAGGCAGCAAACCCTTTGTGTTCAGTATGCAGACATTGTCTCCCATGAAAAAAAATTTTGCAATCACATTTCTTAAATCCCCAGAGCTTCCTGGAGAAGTGGGTTCCCAAATTAAATCATCTACCACTTCTCCTGTATTCTTAATGATCCGAAGAACCTAAGGGGGTTGTCTGCATTTCAGTCTGCTCAGATACAAATGTGGAAGGTCCCGAGTTCCTTTTGCTGCGAATGCAGATGAATGAACTGGGCATAAATAAACCTGGGTGATATAAAAATTAAACCAGCTTTGCCTGCAGGCTGTCCTGGAAGAGCCCAGGTCCATCTCCCCACACATTAACCCCTCCATTTGGGAATCCAAGATAATGCTGATAACCCACAGCAGAACTCTTGGAACCAAGTGAAAATGAAACATGAATGAGGAATGGGATGGAATTCCCAGAGGAGCTGCCCTGATCCCTGGAATGTCCAAGGCCAGGCTGGGCAGCACTTGGAGCACCCTGGGACAGTGGGAGGTGTCCCTGCCCACGGCAGGGGTGGCACTGGGTGGGCTTTAAGCTCCCTTCCCACCCAAACCGTTCTGGGATGTTCTGCTAGAGCTGGCACCACTCACAGCGCTGTAATTAAACACAAGACCTTTTGATTTCCCCTTTGAAAAAAAAATAATTCTCTCAGGTACCAGCCAGAAAAATGTTATGGAAGATCTTCTTTAATCTTCCGGGGTCAGGTTGATAAACAAGACATTTCACTTGCTGGATTCAGGCACAGGAGCACAAAGGTGGTGAGGAGGTGGAGAGCTCAGGTGACCCAGCCTGCCTGCTGCCACCCAGCCAGGAGCAGGAGCACAGGGCTCGTGGTTCCTGGAGAGCTCAGGTGACCCAGCCTGCCTGCTGCCACCCAGCCAGGAGCAGGAGCACAGGGCTCGTGGTTCCTGGAGAGCTCGGGTGACCCAGCCTGCCTGCTGCCACCCAGCCAGGAGCAGGAGCACAGGTTTTTCCTGTCACTCACTCACTGCAAGGGATGCTACACGGCATTAAAAGTGCGTTGGGTGCTCGGGTGCAATAAAAAAATTAATTTACCCTTCACCAAGCTTCTCATTTAGTGAAATCAGCTGTGTTTCAGCTCCATTATCTGTATGTTTCTAACGTATTTATTTGCTATATTATCAAAGCCAGCTCGAACCGAGCTTTATTTTGTATTGTTGGCTTTATGTAATTTGTGTGTATTCCTGAGAGAAAGCCACAGCGTGACAACGACACTGCCACATTGCCATCTCCAGGTGAGACAAAGAACTGAACAAAACCCTCTTTCAGAAGCCCATCACCATAGATGGAGCTCTTTAGAATACACATTAAAAAATACCTGTTCTTTTGGAACACTCTCCTATTCCAGGGAACGCAGGAAAATTTTACCTCTGGAATATTCCAGAGCTGCCCTGAGGCAGAGGTGGGTCCAGAGCAGCAGCTCAATTCTGTACCCACAAAAAAACTGCAATTTGCTTCCAAAAAAAAAACCCTACAGAAGAGCAGTGCTGGTCTCTGTTGTTCATTACATCTGTCATCCCCAGGCTGACAAACCCTGGGACATCAAGGCCATCCCCTGCCCATGGAGCTCCTTCCAGGAGCTCTGAGTGACAAGGACACAGAGCCAGTCCTTTGGGGTGCACGAGTTTGTTTTTAACGTCTCCTGTCACATCAGGACTCGCAGCACATTTGAAAGGAGCAAGAAAACAAGCCCAGCTTTAGCTCCTGGCCAGGCAGGGCCACCCAACGCTGCCCTGAGGCTTCCTCAGCCTCACACAGGCTCTGACTGAGATGTGAAGGCACTAAAGAGCTGCTCTGCCTTGTTTGCAAGACGGTTAAGCTGCTGCAATTAATTACTGCACACTTCAAGCATCGTGATGTGGAATGACATATGTAAAACTTCTGGGGAGTGCTGATCACTCAGCAACCTCCCTGCTGGAAAGGGAAAGGACCAGAACCAGTTGTTGAACCTCTGGCATTGAAACACAGATGAAGGATATGTTTACAGCAGGTTTTTTCTGGAATTATCATGGTTTATGTGATGGAATAAAGGGCAGGTTTGCAAAGTATGGGGTGATAACAGCGCCAGGGTGAGATGCAAAGGGAGCTGATCCTCACTGGAAGCAGCAAATATTCCCTCATTTTGCCTCCAAACGTGGTTGGTAACTCAGCACTGGCTCCAGCTTGTAACAATCCTCAGGATCAGCTTCTGGAATTGAAATACGGCCTTGGGAAAAAGGAAAAAAATACTGGCAGAGAACTGTCTTTCCCTGACAGCAACATCTCTCTGCAGGGGCTGGGGAAGAAGCACAAGCCTGCTGACTAATGATACAGCCAGGAAAACAGGCAGTGGCTCTAAAAAGCAAATAACTGGTGGTTTAAAACAGAATGAAGACAAGAAGGGGGAAAATCCTGTTCCCAGAGCAGACACGGGCACAGCAGCAGATTTACTCTTAACAGCTTCTCATCAAAAGTGAAAAAGAACCTGACAAAAGCAGGGGCAAAGTGGCAGTTTAGTCCAGTGGGGAAAAGCAGAGCAGGGGCTGTTTCTTCCCTGCACATTCCTGGTGATGGAGGACACGCAGGTGCCATCCAAGGCTGGCAGGAGAAACCCCCTGTTTGTCAGATTTTTGGTTCCTATTTTGGGTTACATCTCGTCTCCGAGGGACAAGTTTCATCCCGATGTACATCAGACATGTGTAAAAGATGAATTTAGTCCCAGTACCCACAGAGCATGAAAGTGGAAAGAAAATCGATTCATTCTAGGGGAAAGGAAAAAAAAAAAGCTTGTACTTTAAGAAGTGAAAAGCTTCATTGCCCAGGAAGGAATTAAAAGTATATTTTGTGACTGTACTTGGTTTCTTCTTAGGTGGTTCTGGTGGGTAGAGGGGAAATAATATGAAATAATACAAGCCAGTGTTGCTGAATTCCTGGATTTTTGACCAGATACAGCAAGGTGTGTAATCCCACCATGTCTTTAACATTCAGGGGACACTGAACCTTCTCAAAAAGTGATGTCACTTTCCCAATTCAAAGGGAAAGAAGGACAGGAAAGGCTAAAAAACCTCATCTCCTGCTCTTCCTCCAACAAACTGGGTGCAATTACCAACAAATCCCCAAATCATGCTGCTGGGACTAGGACACAGGGCAGGACAAAACATAGCTGGCAGAAACTCCAGCAGCTTTATAAACTTCCTGGTGGGTAGAGGATAAATAATATGAAATAATACAAGCCAGTGTTGCTGAATTCCTGGATTTTTGACCAGATACAGCAAGGTGTGCAATCCCACCGTGTCAGCAACACCTACAGCTGTGTCTGCAGAGAAACCCAAAGCCACCCTAAGCAAAGACACCCTGGAATTTATTTCTTTTTTCCATCATAACAAGCACCTTGCACACATGAGGCTTCCCTCAGCAAGCTCTTGCCACCCTGCCCTGGCTCCGTGCTTGGTGTGTGATGGAAAGGAGACTTCAACACGAAGATTTGTTGGTGTTTCCCCTCCTCAAAGAGATCAGGAATAATTTCAAGCGGCTGCAGCAGAATTTTCTGCTTTTCAAAAGGCAGGTTTCTGTCCCTGCCCTGTGACCCACAGCCAGACATTAATTGCAGGGCAGTAATTGAAGTTATGCACAGGGTGTTAATTGTTAACCTGTGCTCGTTTAAGCAGATTTAGCACTCCCTGCTTCCAAAGGAGCCATGGAGTTACTTTGTTCCTCCCACTGGAACAAGTGTTGTACTCTTAACCAAGGAAATCAACTGGCTAAAAAGCCAAATCAACAACAACAACAAACAAATAAAACAAAGGAGCCTCTAGATCTACAGATTAATATCACACTGTGGCCACAGCAAAGGAGTTCCAACCCCCAACTCCTGCATTCACAGAGGTGAGAGGCTCCAAGTCCTTAAAACAGCAAACTTTTTTCCTCTAAAGCAGCATTTCAAAAATTAAAACTGATCCACTGATCTTTAAGTTCCAGCTGTGATTTTAAGTGTTCCAAACAAAGCAGATCTGAATGCAGAGCACAGAGAGTTAGCCACTGGTAGTTGGTGCCACTGATGCCACTCCAGAGCCATCCCCTCCATCCACAGCCTAAATGATGCAGAAATGGGAATAAATGGAGTAAAGTAATTTAATTTTTGGATGCAGACCTCAGATACAGCACCAGCTTTCATATCCACGTGAATGCAGGACACCGAAGGCAGGCAGACAAAGCCCACATCTGGTGTACCCCAAATCACTGAGTGATTATTATCATTTCTAATCCAACTGACACGTATTAATTGTGAGGGAATTGCATTTGGTTAAAGCAGCTCGCTCTGAATAAGGGTTCAACACTGGCTAGCCAGCCTTGCATTCTATTTTCAATGTGAATTTATCCACCTTTCACTTTCCAGCCACTTCATCACATGGTACATTTGTCTTTAAGATGAAAAGCAGGGCTCTCTCTGTGCTGGCTGTTGCCACTGAACCCGCAGATGGATATTAAGAGTATTTTTCCTTCCCCAAAGAATGCAAACTTGAATAATTCAAAACAAGACATTTGTCAGCAGCTAAAACACGTTGGCCTGAAGAAATCCCTTAGTCATGGCCTTCCAAACATGAAATCCCTTCCACCCAGGGCATTCCAGTGAGGAGCAGAATTCCTGGGGAAGGGAGGTGGGATGGCTCCTCTGCTCCACACTGTGCATTTGGGTTATTGCTGAAACACAATATTGGGTTCCTATTCCCCCCCAAAATGAGCCTGCTTTTGGCAGAGGAATTCAGATTTTCACTGAGGGGGGAATCAGAGTGAGAAGCTGAGAGAGACACGGGCAAACACATAAAACATCCCTGCAGCAGCTCCAGACTCCCAGTGCCTAAGGCAGGGCTACATTAAATTGCTAAATTAAATCTCCCTCAGTGCACTCTGACAAAATACAGCAGCATCCCACCTCAGCAGCCCAGCACAAAGGGCAGGGGGATCCACCAGGAGCTGCAGAGCTCGGCCAGGGCAGGCAGGAGATACCCAAAAAGCAGCAGAACTGCAGCCACAGGTAGGGACCAGACCACAAAGTGTCAAGTGTTTGTTTTCAGCCCGAAAAGCCTTTTTTTCTCTCAGTGCTGAGTCAAACTCTTCCACCAAAGCAAACAGCAGAAAATATTGTCAAACATTTCTAACCAGGGGATTCATAACCATAAAATATGAATACAAAGTTAGGACAAAGGGATGGCAAACACGATGAAGGTCAAAGGAGGGCAGGGTAAATCCCTGCCAGGCTTTCATTTCCTTAATCAAATTTCGGACAGCCAACCCTTGACAGTGGCTCTACAAATGACAGACTTCTGCCATTTGCAGGTTTGTTAAGATCTTTCTACCAGAACTCATCAGGAAAACCCAGATTGCAGAGAAGCCTCAAGGCTGAGGGCCTGGGCAGAGCAGAGCAGCAGTGTGATGTGCTCTGCTCCTCCAATCCCATTTCCACAGGAAACCAGGGCTGGAGAACACTGCAAATTAATTCAGGTGTTATTTTCAAGCTCGTTCCTCACCTTGTGGAGAACTGCATGTGGCAGAGAAACAAACAGTTGGATGTTTTGAGCATGTTCAATGAGCCCCTGCGACACTCGGGTGCTGCCAAGGCCATCCAGGCCCATTTATCCCAAATAATTTCCATCATCTATTGTGCCTGCATCTGCAGGCGTTTGACTCCGTGCCTTCCAGAGGCAGCTCAGTTTTCCAGACCTCTTATTTTCCATTCTGCTTCAATAAATGCCTTTTTCTGCACCCCCCCCACCCCCATTTTCACTCACTCGATTTTTTCACTGCTTCATGTGAAGAATTCCCTTTGGATCACTTGGGAAAGGGTATTACAGTCTAGAGGGAACACTGAGCAGCAATTTCCACGGGGATGCTTCTCATGAAGGCAGCTGACCTATCCATAAATATTTATCTTTACAATATCTAAGGAATAAAACAAGGTAAGAAAAGTCTTCCTAAAGGATTATAAAAAGCCTGGAACTTGGCACCTACACTGGAACAACACACTTTACTTTTATTTTTTTTCCCCCAGAAGCATAAAAATGCTGCTGCTGCAGGGCTCTGGCAGTTCTGGGCTGATAATTTGGTATTTAGACTGATGAAAATAATGTACAGTTTAATAATAATGTATTGTTTAACTCCCCTGGTGTCCATCTGCAGAATCCCAGAGGTTCCTGGAGACATTCCCAATGCCTTGAGGAGGACACAAAGTGTGCAGTTATTTTCCAGCTATTGGATTGTGCTGAAGGAAACCCCTCATGTTTCAAGCACTGACACTGCTTCCTGTAGAGTTATTTTAATTTACCTGCCCTTCTGTGAGGGACAACTCCTCTCAGGATTTGTTGTTTCCCAAGATATGACTGATAAGAGTCTTCTTTCCCTGAATGCCCCGTGGTGAAGCACAAGAAGAGTCAAAAGCTGCTATCTCAGGTTTTCTTTCTTGTTGTTTATTATTTCTTATCTACAAATTCTTTCTGTGCTCTGTGAGGATCTTTTTGCCAGGGCATGAAGCGACTCCCCTGGCCACGGCGGGTGGGCAGAACTTTTTATACGA
>WAAE01024975.1:0-21587 GCA_013400495.1 Nicator chloris
GTGACTTTAGCCACCTCATGGGTGTCAGCAGACAGGAGCTAGAGGCAGGCCCACGGACACAGCGCATCGGCATGGCAGACCGCAGCAGGCAAACCGGCTGTGCAGCCCGGGATGGGCAACAGAAACCTCCGCTGAGAGCGACCAGGCCAGGGCGCAGCTACTGGGTGGCTGCGCCACCGCCGTGGCAACGCAAGTAACTTCTGTAAACAATGCTACAAACTTCCGCCAACGCCATCTTGTGACAACAAGACGTTCAGCCTCCTCCTGCAGCGCCGCCACTGGCCACTTGTATTATTACACCTTCTAATACCTAAAGTTTGCAGCAGTGTTTGGTTCATACTTTAATACACAATGATGAAACAATTAGCACTCCTTGCAGTTGAGAATTATTTCTGTACACTTTGGTTTTGTACAAGATTGTGTATTGTGAATGTACTGATTTTATGGTAAGTATTATTTATGAGATGTTATTTCTATATTTATAGCTGGCTTCTTGTATGCTTCTCATGCACTCCTCATGTACTTTAACATCTCTTTGTATAATTGTCTAAGAGACATATGCACAGTTGTCCAAGAGACATGTGTGTCCAAGAGATGTGTCATTTTAGGATCCTTTTATATATTTGCTTAGCATTTCATACTTATTGCTAAGAATTTTACTTTAAATCTGTATTGAGCGACATCCCTCCAGTTTTAGAGCCTGGAGTCCTGGCCAAATTCCTGTCTCTATCTGGATAGATGATTTGTCAATGAACCCAGATGTCCTCTGCATCAAAATTAAATACAAGTCACCTGACTTGACAATTTGATCTTATAAATAGGACAGCTGGACCAACTTAGTGAGTATACCTGAGAACCCTGCTTGGGAAGGGTGTCTAGGTCCTCACTGGAAAGGGGTTTTTCAGCTGTTTGCAGGCTCTGGGATTCAGAAAAAGCTTGACAGGGACACATTGAGTTTTTCACTGATCCCTGGAATACTCCTGTTTTTGTAATTAACCAAGGTCTGGGAAATGGAGGCTGTTATAGGACCTCTGAGAGATCCACACAGTGATGAAGCAAACGGGTCTTGTCGTCTAGTATGCCCCCATCCACCATGCTCCCTGAAGAGTGGGAAAAACCTGATTATCGATCTGCAGGATTGATTTTACGATACTCTTGTATTGTAATGGTAACCAAAATTTGTCTTTACTGTATTTGGAATTAACAATGCTGTACCTGTGCAGAGATATCAATGGAGCCCGACTGTTTGTCGATGCTATGTGCCTTAGGCCTTATCCAGAGTCTGTGAGCAGTTTTTTGAAGTATATTTCTATTGTGTCCACCCAGGACAAGCTGAGGATGCAGCCTCAGCTGTTCACTACTCTGCATTCCTATGGTCTGCAGCCAGCTCCGGAGAAGGTTCAAACAGCATACTCCTTGGAAATATTTAGGAGTCAAATTTGGATCGAACTGTTCAACATTGGGAGGTGCAATTCATGGATTCTATTAAGACTCTGAATGATTCTATTAAGACTCTGATCAACTCAGAAGTTGATGAGTTGATCATCACTTGGTTACGTCCTTACTTGGGGCTAACCACGGCACAATTGTCCCCGCTGTTCAACTGTGGGAATACACAGGTCAGATAGTGAAGCAGACCTGATTAGCATATCTAGTTTGATAACCAAGATGCCCTGGTGAGAACAAACAGGCCTTTGAAGATTACATAAGATAGGATTACATCTGCTTACCGGAATAAGAAAATGAAATTAAACCTTCCTAAACAAGATATGTTGTAAAATGTATAAGTTTGTCTGTACCATGCTTAACTTTATCTTTGTAGTAGTGAACATTAACCTTCCTAGAAATGGTATATAAGCTTTAGAAAAATCTCAGTAAAATCGAATTCTGATCACCGAATCAGGGTTCCCGTCTCTCTATTCAATCGCGGATATTCAACACTTTAGAAAGGGGGACCCTGATCTGAATTCATCTCAGAAATTGACTCCTGAGGCGCAATAAGCACTGGAGGAAGTCCAACATGTTGATTCTGCTCGTCAGGTTTATCGAGTAGATCTTTCCATTGATATCACTGTTTTCATTTCCACTAGAGATTTCATCCTACAGGTATCATGGGTCAGTGGAATGACCAATGGTCTGATCCTTTGCACATTCTGGAATGGGTTTCTTGTCCCATCAACTGAAAAAGACAGCACTCATGTTGTTTGAATAGACTGCTCGTTTGATAACCAGATGCCGTCCAACAGTGTTTGTAATCAATGGCAGCTGATCCTGCAAAAATTATTCTTCCAGTACAGCAGGAAGAATGTGTATGGAGCCTTGTTAACAGTGCTCCTTTGCAAAGTGCACTGCAAAACTTTTGGGGCAGATTGCTTATTGTCTGCCCAGTCCTAAGTTACTGCAGTTGGCAAAAACAACTGATTTGTCTTTGCGACAAAAGATAATCAGGTGCTGGTGCAAGGACTCACCGTCTTCACTGACAGCTCAGGAAAAACAGGGAAAGCCATAGTTACTTGGAAGGATGGATCTGAGTGGCAGATGCTGGAAGGCCATGAGTCAGGCTCAGCCGAGTTGGTTAAATTGAGGGCTGTTGCCATGGTGTTCCCGAGATTTTCTCAGGTACCAATGAATTTGGTCACTAATTCTGCTTACGTAGCAGATTTAACCAAACATTTGGATTGCTCACCTCTGAAAGAAGTCAATAAGGCAGCTTTATTTCATTTATTGGAAACTCTGTATAAGGCAGCCTTGTTTCATTTATTGGAAACTTTCTGGTGTGCAATTCAAGCCTGAGTGTATTCATATTACATTCTGCACATTTGCAGTCACACTAATTTATCAGGTTTCATAACAGAAGGTAATGCCAGGGCTGACAGGTTAGCTGACCCTGTGTGAACAGCACCTCAGCCTGACAAAATTGCGCAGGCCAAACTGTCGCATGATTTTTTCCATCAAAGTGCACATACCCTGCAAAAGCAATTTCAGTTAATGCCAACTGAAGCTCGTGACATTGTCAGTTCTTGTGCTGTCATGGACTTGCTGCACCTTTACAAGTGGGTACCCCTTGTAAAGAGGCCTGAAAGCCTTGCAGCTTTGGCAAACTGATGTCACTCACATTGCCGAATTTGTCTGACTTAAGTATGTGCACATTTACTGACACTTTCTCCTCTGCTATGTGGGCATCTGCTCACACTGGAGAAAAAGGTAATGATGCTACTGCCCATTGCGGGCTGGCTTTTGCGATCTCAGGTATACCTTTTTCTGTGAAAACTGATAATGGTTCCTCCCACATCTCACAAAGGACGCGGCGGTTTTACAATTGTGGGGACTGTCGCACAAATTTGAAATTCTGCATTCTCCAATTGGTCAAGCTATTGTTGAACACGCGCAAGGCACTTCAAAGCATATTCCAAAAAAAAGGGGCGGGGGAGGGGTGGGAAATAGAGGAATGCCTGGAGAAACCCCACGTAATTGACTGGAAAAAAGCTATATACAATCAATCACCTTACAGTGCCACAAAATTCAAACAATCCTGCCATTTTGGATCACTTTTCCTCATTGCAGTCTTCAGATCAGATGCACCTGCCTCAAGCGAAGGTCTGGGGTACAGTGGATACCTGCAAGGTGTGTTCGTCCTGACTTGCAACACAGAGAGCAGAATGGGGCCAACAGGCAACCTTCAAATCATGACCAGCATGCAGATCATCAGGTGGATGAACCTTCGAATGATGATCGGAATGCTGATCATCAATCAGATGGTCCTTCCACAAGTGGAGAGTGAACTTTCTTCTCTTCTTTTGTTTTTGAAGTTGTGAATGTTGACAAGTTAGACTGCCAGTTCTTCCAGCAGACTAATGATGTTTTGTTGCTATATTAGAATTAGTAACTGACTGTATTAGAATTAGTGACTGACTGTATTAGAATTAGTGACTGATTCCCTGCAAGGACAATCCACAAGACTCAATGATGGTGCATGAAGGATTCAATAGCATGTGCCAAAGAATCTTCCTGATCATTTTAAATCACTGTCTGATTGGAGTTCTGTTTGGTAACCAACAAATTACTAAAGGGACCTCTTGTGCTGTGTTTGTTCTCTTTCCTGCAAGGGCCCTGCAGGAGATTACAAACGGTGCCTTCCACCTGAAAACAAAAGGGGGAATTGTGGATGCTGAATGCAAGAGATCAGGCAGAAGCGGCAGAATGTGTGTGAAATTAAACCAAATAACTTTCCCACACTGTCCTTGAAAGAAAAACAGTCCTTGCAGGTGTTGTTTTGCCCACTTGTGTTTACTTGTAAAAATGTTCAAGGGGTGTTGTTCTGAGTGTCCAATCATGCTTCTTTTCTCATAACCGTCAATAAAGGAATGTGTTTGTCTAATAGAGAGATTTTGCCTTCTGAGATGGAGACTGTGTCGTTACTTTTGCCTGCCATCCCAAATTCTTGTAATGACACAGACATACTAAAGAGTGCTGCATAGTTTAACACACAGATGAACAAGTAATTAGACTTATTTGTTTGCAGATTAAATGCCTGTAAAAGACAAGGTTTTTGTTCAGTCTGAGGAAAGGGGAAAAAACCGCAACAGTTTTCTCACATTTGCACTTTATGCTGCAAAAAATGAAAGGACAACGAGATTATGCTTTAGTTTTCATACAGCCATGCCTGCAGGATTTTGGGAAACTTACTAGAGAATAACAAAATGCAGTGCATCAAAACAAGAATTTTCAGGAGTCTCTTAAAACTCTGGGAAAACATACACATAATTTTAATTTTCAGGTTCTTCAGTGAAAAGAAGAATATAATCCCATTCTAAAGGGGTATATATCACATCCTAACGGCAACATCTCCTCGTTGCTAGGTCATGTGAATATACTAATGAATAAAGCAAGGGACACCCCAATTCCTTGGCTTCTTTTCTTAAAGGAGAGGAAAAAACTACCTGAGACCATGTATAAACTAGAACCAATCCACCACCACTTTGTCCCTACCCATAGACTTTTAGCTACCCACACCAATGGAACTCACTGCCCTCAATGAGGGTGCAGAGTCATGTACTCTGAGATATCCTTTTTTAAATTTCAGTAAGCAACGGGTAACATTTCCAGCCACATCATCAAGAGCAGGAGATTTTTTTCTTTCTCACAAAATAAGCATCCATAACACAAACTCAGTTATTCATATGTGACGATGGACACTTTATATGATGGGGAATAAATTCCAAGCATTATAATGGAGGTGACAAGGGGAAAGGAATGATACCAGGCAGACTAGAAATAAAGGCAAACCCCCTAATTTCAATCCTTCACTTTTTAATATTGATTCACTTACTTTATATGGCTACTATGCATATATTTCAGTATCTTACTCAAATACAGTATTTAATCAAAACAGGAGGAGCATAAAGAATATGAGCAGAAAGAGAAGTGGATATACTCAGGTTAAACTTCCATCCTCCATTTACATTTCATATAATAGGTTTTGTTATAGTAATACTACAATCAGATGTGCAAGGTTGAATATTGTGTTTCCATAGAAAGTCCCAAAAATATTCTGAGACAGAACAAAGATCTTAATACATAAAGTATATATGTGTAAGTATAGGAAGAAAATAAGTCTAGCAAAGAAAATCAGGAAACCAAGATGACAACAGAAGAAAACAGTACACCAACATCACTGCACTAGCCAGGATGTGCCACAGGGCAGTGGACGAGAAGTTTCCTCAGCAGTCTGACAAGATTCATTAGCATCTCGTAGTAAAGCAAAACACTATTTGAATGATTTCAAATGAGTGAGTAATTTTATCAGCTCACATTTTGAAAGTAATGAGGCTATTTCATTCCACCTAAAAGTGAATAAATCTCTAACTGCCCCCAAAAATCTTTTACGTTTCCACAATAAACTGCAAAAGGGATTTGAATGTTCCTGTCAAGAATATAAAGCTTCTATGGCTGCACCCTTTCTAGAGACATTTAATTAAGTATTTTTTAATTGCACAACTTGAAACAGGAGTGATTTTGCCTGCCTGCCCACCAGTGAGGAAAGTACATCACAGCCTGGCAAGGAAGAGGCAAGATGAGAAGAGCTGCTTCCCCCACACTCAGTGTTACTTGGTTCTCCCTAGATCCCTATGCTATACATTTCCTTTGTGTTATGAGGACAACTTCAGAAAGCCCAACAACATAATAAAGCTAGGGAAAGACAATCCCACTATTACCATTGCAGAAAATAAAACACGGATTAATGTCACTAAGGCATATGTCAGAAGAGATAATAATGATGCGTACAAATGAATATTCTCATCAGGAGCAAAGAATGTAAGCACCACCGAAAACTGAATAATAATTACATACAAATCAAAACTGACACTGCCAGCTGCTAAGAACACATTATTCTCCCAGATTACCAAAGGGTTTTCCACTTTTTCCCTTAAAACTTGCTAAGTCTTCCTTTTCTATTCAAGTGACAGAAATTATAAAGTCGAGAAGTAGGTGCCTGCATTCCCTAGGAAGACAAATGCTAGCACCACCAGTTAGCTTGCTGCTTACAGCTCTAACTACCCATTGTGCCATGATGAAGGTGCAGATGTGCAATGAAGGCTTTTTTCTTGTTTCAGAAAGTGACTTTTCTGAGTCAAAACACAGAAATCAGTTATAAATTGTGATAAACGCTGTTTCCACTTTTTGAAGCGTTTTCTAACAATGTGCCACACACTTTTCTTGTCCCTCTTTTACTTCTTAAGATTTGCATTTCTGCATGCTCTAACCACTGATGTTACAGTAAGATTCAAACACAGAGCAGTCACATTCAATAAATACACACCACTCATGCCCTCCCAATCTCAGCCAGTGAGACTTTGGCATATAAAATCATACTCTGGTTGTATTTCTGTGATTGCATTCCCTGCCATTTTTATAATCATTATTTGATCTACCTTCCAAAGACAAAATACAAGATCAAGTACCACAATCACACACTTCCTGAACTAATAATTTATTTTACTGTTCTTTTCTAATTGGAGTTCATATCCTAAAGATATAACTGAAGACAAGCACCAGACAGCTTCTAAGCAATTTTACTAAAGGCCTGTAATTAAGAATATTCCATCAAGAAGACAAGATCTAACATAATATATAAAGAATCAAGAAATGTTAACTTTTATTGATATTATAATTTATCCAGAAATTTATTAACTGCATCCTGTCAGCTGGATGAGACAAGATTTTATTAATGAAATAATAAAGAAAGAGTTTGCATTAAGTCATCAAGATGCTAAAAAAAGACAGGCCATTGATGACATGGACTAGACAGCTGCTTTTTCCTTTACATCTCCTATTAGAAATCAATACAATCATTTTAGTAGTCTGTAGGTATGGAGGTACATTTATCTTTCCTCTTTACATTTTATTGCACATGACCTATGAATTATTTTATCTGTCCCATAAAGATTGCAACCTTCCCATCTGTATTATTATATCATTCTATTCTAAAGTACATATATGTTATTTAATAGAAAGAATTGTATCAAACAAGAATAATCATCACAAATAAAAGTTAAGTAATAATTAGGGTAGCAGGTACATATGTAAAGTTTATTAGACAGGCTGACTAAAAATAGCATTTCTGGATGAATGTTAGTACGCCTTTTTTGTCAGCAACACACAGAGGCACAAGATACTTTCATTTACCTCCCTCACAAGACTGTTGAATTTTAAATTCTTCCCAACAGTACTTAGGATGTAATCATGCCTTTTTTTACAAACTGCTAAAATCATGACAGCATTCTTAGCAGAAATTGGCACAACAGCAAATGAAAAAGAATCAACTCATTTGCTGCTGAAAATTTATTTTCAGTTGGTCTGTAAAACCAAGATTAATTTGCTACTTACAATGATTAATAACTGTCTTGTCCTTGACAAGGCACTCTGTAAATTGTTACAGGCAGAGCAGTACATACAGTACTGTTAAGGTATCTGCTTACTGTGTATTTGTTAATATTTTATTGTGGCAATCTCTCATTTTACACGTGTGAGACTTTTTTCTTATTTTCAATTGGAAGTTCTCCTATTTGTTCCTGTTGACCTTTGCCCTGTCACCATCGGTGCCTGATGGCACCACAGAGAAGAGCCATCCTCTTTACTCACTCTCATCATATGCTTTGATAAGACTCCGTTGACCTTTCTCTTCTCCAGGCTGAACAGCCCCAGCTCTTACCAAGTGTGTCTCACCAGGATGGGCAGAGGGGAAGGATCACACCTCTCTCCTGGCTGGCAGGGCTGTGCCTGTTGCAGCCCAGGAGGCTGTTGGCCTTCTTGGTCACCAGGGCACACTGCTGCCTCCTGCTCAGCTTGGTGTCCATCAGCACTCACAGGCTCTTTTCTATCAAGCTGCTTTCCAGCTGGTCAGACCCCAGAGTGGAGCAGTATATGGGGTTACTCCTCCCCACATGTAGGACTTTGCATTTCCCTCTGTTGAACTTCATGAGATTCCTGTTTGCCCATTTCTCCACCCTGTCAAGGTCCCTCTGAATTGAGCACAACTATGTGTCATATCCATCACTTCTCCCAGTAATGTGTCACCAGCAAACATGCTGAGGGTGCACTCTGTCCCATCATCCAAGTCCCTGAAAATGTTAAAAAGTGCTGGCCCCAGTATCAGACGGTGGGGTATGCCACCTACGCTGGCCTCCAGCTGGACTTGGTGGCGCCAATTACAATCCTCTAAGCCTCACAGTTCAGCCACTTTTCAGCCCAACTCACAGACCACTTATCTAGTCCATACTTCATTAGTTTGTGAGGATGAGACAGAGGACAGTGTCAAAAGTCAAGATAAGGAACATCCACTGTTCTCTGCTCATCCATTCAGCTGTTATCTCATTGTAGAAAACTATCAAGGTTGGTCAGGGATGATTTCACCTTCCTAAACTCATGCAGACTGCTCCAAATTACTTTCTTGCCCGTAAGATGCTTGGAAATACTTTCCAGGATTGTTTGCTCCATCATATTCCCACAGACTGATGCGAAATTAATTGGCCTGTGCCTCCCTGGATCCTCCTCCGAAGCTCCTTGCAGGCCTCCTATCACAGAAGCCTGCTCTCCTGAGGTCCAGGGCTGTGACCCTACTACTTGTCTTGTTCCTTCCTTGCAGGATCTTGAATTCTTCCTTATTATGAAAACTGCAGTAAAGACTGCTCAACCTTCACATGCCTGCCCAGTTCTTTCTCACTGTTAAGTGTGAGGTCAAAGAAAGCACCTCCGCTCATCAGCTTACTGATCATGTGTTAAGAACTTATTATCACTGCACTCCAAAAACCTTCTGGATTATTTGTGCACAGCTGTGTTATTCTTCCAATAGATATCAAGGTGGCTAAAGTCCCCCTGAGGCCCAGGACCAGCCTCCCGCAAATGTGAGGCTTATTCCAGCTGCTTGAAGGCATCATGCAATGCTTCTTCCTGATGGGGCAGTCTGTAGCAAACACACATCGCAATGTCACTTACATTGGTCTATGTGCTTTCCCTTACTCACAAGCTTTCAGTTGTCTGATCCATGCATCCCTGCTGCTCTCTCACATGGAAAGCTGAGCAGCCCCTCCTCACCTTCTCAGAAGATCGTAACTTGTAACTGTCTAAACAATTTCTCTTGAGATAAATTAATCCCAAAAGTGTTTAATCTGGAGTCCTACTGAATGAGCAATTCTTAAGGACCCTTGTGATGCTGGTAAATCTTCAGTATTCATAATCAAATCATATCTAGTACCTATAATGGGCTGTGAGAGCTCTTCAGCCTGGGTGAGAAAAAGGTAAGTTTAACCAAAGACAGGTGTAGCTTGCCTTCCTTCTCATCAAGCGTTACCTGGAAATAACAATTTGGGGAATTCAAAGTACCTGAACCAACAGGTGTTCTAATTATTTCCTGTTCCTCCTTATGTGAAAGTCAGGAGAGCAGATTTTCATTTATGCCACAAATAAGACATTCTTAACATGAAGGAGGATATTACCCGTTTCCACTCATCTTTGAGCAACAATATGTTACAAGTGGCCTCCTATATACAAAATCATACTTCTGTTTCTCCACCAGCCTCAGTTTTCAATATTTAATAACCTTACCCTTTTAAGTAATGTGTTTAGGTCCTATGGGAAATATATTCAAATAAGTCACTATCCATGGACAACTGTTCTTGAGGGAATGAGGAAAAAAGGTTGGTTTGCTCTACTTATTGAAATAACAGACCATTTCTGTGTTAGAGGGCAATTCCATTTCTGATATTGGCTTCTCTAGCTTAACCTATTTCCAAGCCATGTTCTTGGTGCAGTGTTTGTGAAAAGTTAGTGAGCCACCACTGAGATGCCTGGCAGAGTCCTAACAAGGGTCTCTCCCCACTTGCAGCTTTTGGCTTAAATGTTCCAAAAGAACAAGGCAGATATTACAATATATAGACATTTTGCTTTCCTGGAGAAGGCTTTTGGACAGACACACTCACAAACAAGTTTGGGCCCTTTCTCACCAAAAATATTCAGAACACTCTGACCCTCTTAACTGTTAGGGAATATAGAAAATGATCATGCTTTTAGGACTGGCCCTGATATGACACTTGAAACACAGCAGATTTCAGTGTAATTTGCCACAACTTATCATTTGCCAACTGGCTACACATATTTCTTTATGTATAATCCATCCTCCACTGTGTCAAACAAGTAGAAAGAGCATATATGCAGGACATTTCCAGAGCAGAAGTCCACAGTGCTCCATCTTTGCAGGCATGGTTCTGAACACAGTATTTTGACTAAAAATGGACCTGCTGCAATTGGATAAAACCTTACATACTTTCATACTTCAGCTTTCTCAGTCACAATAATTTCATGCTGTCTCTGACAAACACCTTAAATGCCAAATCACACAAACTATCTCCTGAAGTTTACATACAATCTTATTTTCCTTTTTGCTTGGATTTAGCTAAGACTTCTAGGGATACCTGAAGGAACTTCTCTTCAGTAAAATAATTTAAGAGCTGAAATTCCACTGAGTTGCAAAAGCTTTGTCTTTGATTTTAATGTGCATGGACAGCAAATCTGAAGGAGTTTCTCTCAACAATAGCAGGCTTATTACTGGCACTGTATTTCTGAGCACCACACAGGAAGATGATCAGGAAAGCACATGCTCACATACTGCATCCTGGAACACACAGCATCTATTAGACTCTCATTTGTGGATCTTCTATTCCAAAATCTCCTGCTTTCAAGCACATACCAGTCCACCATTTGGCTAACCAAGTATTTCATGGCTCAAACAGCCTGGGTCCCACATATAGAGTATGAAGGTCATTTCAACAGGCTAGATGAGTGCTCTGTTTAAGAAGCTCACCTATGCTAACTGTGCAACATTCAACCAGGCAAAGGATCCAGCTCCATTTTCAGGCCTGCACCCACACTGGGAGCTATATGCACAGTAAGTTTCTTTCAAAAATGTACCTAGAAAATCCTTTGGCATTTGTGTATCACAATACCATTTGTTCTGATTCTCAGTGTCAATTCAAAATGTCAAGATTTCTTTTGATTTGGAGTACACAGTTATTTGAATTTTTACTCACAACACCTTGTCAAAGCACTGGCTTATAATAGTTCCCAAAAATAAAAGTTACCACCATTTCAGCTGATAGTTTTCTCACCTTTCCCCCTTACAGACTCATCTTCAATGTTAGCAGAGCTGAGTGCACAGCTTAGGGGCTGTTCCTCTACCTGAAGATAACTATAGTGATCTCCTTTGTGGGTGCTGCTGTTAAAACCAGCCTAAAGGAAACAACAGCAATTCATTAGGGAGTACTTTGCAGTCCACAAGAACTACCGAGATGCACTTTCTGCAACATCCAGCTATGCACTGTCTTGAAGGATGGTCACAGTCATTTAGCTGTTCCTCACAGGTTGACAGTTAGGGAGGATGTTTGTTAATGATGGGAAATGCACTGAAAAGTAGGTCAAGTACAACAAAACTGAGGGGAAGAAGGATGTTCAAGAGCGAATTCCGTTCATTCTAAGCATATGCAAATGAGGGTGTTAACAGCTGTGGCATCCAAAGACTACAGTGTGGGGAAAAGCAAACAAAAAAGTAATCTTCTGGCAGTAGCCACGGAGAAATTTATCTATATTAGTCTCCACTATCTGCATTTCCATTTGACAAGCAATCACACAACTTCAGTGCTTCAATTCCTACCTTCATTTTTAAAAGCATGTGTGTTTTATCAAGAATTGGTTCTTCAAAACAGATTTCTCTCTATGACATGAAGAACAACTCACAGACTGCTATGAGCCCACCCTGGGATACACAACTGTGGTAAAATATTGAGAGTAAAGACAAAAACACAGTTTCTAACCTTTATGGGGAGTACTTGGAAAACAATTTTAGCTGTCCAGAGAGCTGAAAGTTAGTTTCATATTTACATATCTACATTATATGTGTATATACACCCATCTCATGTCTACTCTGCCTACTTGTGGAGACAGGCACAGATTCCTCTCCCATAAAAGTAGTTTTGGGCAACAGCTATGTTTCCAGAAACACACAGCACAAGGGAATAACCAATTCTGAAAGCATCTTTCCCATTTGGACCATTTCTAAAACTCCTACTCAGCAGGGCTAGAATGAAATCAGGTAAACATTTAGGAAGACCTTCAAGGAGATGAGGACAAAAAGGGTGTCTGTTGGTTTTTTACACACAATAGAGACAGAGAGTGGGATGGGAATTTACTTTGGTTTATAGGTTACTGTACAGTTCGACCTGGCAAATGCAAAATATGACCCTATGGAGCTCGGGCAGCTCTCATGTGTTGTGGGGAAGAAGTTTTTTCTAGAGCACCAGATAATATGCTCTCCTGTAGCTCTAGTGACTCATTTCCCCTCTCAGTTCCTGTATCTGAAATTTGCAAAGCAGGGACGAAGGTGACTGAAAGAAAAAACGCTCTGAGGAAATGAAATTAATCCCAGAGGATTTCCTGACCTAAGAGCCTTTCAAGGCACTCCGACATGTTCTCAGGGCAAAACTACTGTCACGCTTGGCAGTCACGGCTCAAGCAATGCCTTGGTGATGCTTCACACTCCAGTGGAACATATAGCTGTGCTTCTGGGCCTGGGCACACAGCTGGCACTGCTCCAGCTCTGCCTGCTCCCTCTCCTCATGGAGGAAGGGGACATGCTGCCTTCTCTTGTATTTATATTTCTTATCTATTTTACATACATATGTGTTGATAATATCTAGATATATGCAATTTATATAATTATATATGTAAGAAGGAAAACTAACAAGAAAGGGTCAGATTTCAGGGGAAACCCAGGGTACAGCTGCATGACTGAGAGCAAACTGACCCAAGCTCACCCTGCTCTGCTCTATCTGCTGTAGTGGACAGAGCTTCCTTTTAATGTCACAGTATTTTGAATTCTCTCCTAATTTTATAGCAAAAGTTGCTAAAAACAATGACAACTAAGGAAGTAGTTATAAAAGAAAACTATATAAAGTAAATGTTATGAGTGAAAATAGGAAAGGAAAACAATTATCTTCAGTATTTTAATCCCTGTTTTACTACTCTAACAATCTTGTACAAACATGAAAATGTTTACAAACATGGGTGTTATTGTCAAATTTCAGCAGAGCAAAAGAAAAAGGTTTTGACCATCTTTATATTATGGGAAATTCTAGTAGAGTAAGGCTTAAAAAATTCCATTTTCCCTGCAATTTCCATTCCAGGTTTTTAAACAGGCACATCACAACATTTAATTGCTTCCTTTTTTAATGTACTGTGTTACAGCCAGAATTGGGACATTTTCTAGTAAATTAAGAAAAACATTTCCCATAGCCACAAAATGCTTTCAAAGCCTCCAGTGACAGCACAGTTTCAGTGATAAAACAATATTGTTTTGTAGCACACAACTGCTTCTACTGCACTCTATTAATTCTTGCCCACTGACATTACAATCACCCCCTGCATTATTCGCATTTTAATAAATCTCTCCAGAGTTTGTTTTTAATTAGAGATATATATGCTATCCCCCAAACTCCTGGTTTTTTACTCTTTTATTAGATAATTTTACTTAAATTAGTGTTCAAGAAGCACTGAAAATTCCCATTCCATCTAGCAAGATTGCCATCAAAAGCTTATGTCTGTGAACCTGCTTACAGTGTCCATCACTATAACTCAGCATCTCTAAGAGCTGAACATGAAGACCATAGAGAATACAAGTGAAAGAACTGTTACTTCATTGCATCCAAACAGAAATCCCCATCTTTTGCTTTGCTTTGCAGGTGTTTCTCGTTAGCTTTAAGAGTTGTTGGTTTCTCCTCATTTTTGGGGCCCTAAAACATTCCTTCACGATGGGTTTACTGTTGCAGCCCTTTCAAGCATTCCAGCAGCCCAATGACACTGAACCTATGGCTCAGCACCAGTATACATCCAACTGGGTGCTCTGCCCAGCTGCCCCCTTCTCCAGCAGCCTCTTGGGCAAAGCCTGTTGGCTTGCCAGCAGCAGCCTAGCTGTGGTCCATACACATCTACCAGCAGGTGATGAGCATATACTGAATGGAAGAGGAGTCACCAGCTCCCCAGAAGGGGAAAGTGGTGGGAGCTCAGTGTTACAGCTGGAATAAAAAACACCTTTGTATTTGAATTACATCTAATAAAAAATACAAAGGAATCTCTACCTTTATTAGTTTTAATTAGAAACTTTTTGAAGCTCTGGGAAAACAATGTTGTGAATAAAACTCATGGTGTGACAGGATGCAGGCAGCTGTAGAGTAAAAGGAATTCTTTAATTAGTTTAGTATGCTGACTCCCTGGATTAACTATGATTTTTGCAGAAGCAAATGCCGTATCACTTAATTACTTCAAAGGCCTCTTATTCAGGCCATGTTTCCCTCAAAGTTTATGTTGCAAATACTTTTGTACACTACTAATATAAGGTTATGGGCAATGATGTGTCTAAAGAACCATACAGTTTCTGAGAGATAAAATGTAGCTCTGAAATAATCATAGCCCCCATAAATCCTATTGCCTTATAATATGCCTTTTCAAGGCTATTGTCTTTTTTGGTGCTAGACTTCTGATAATTTTGATCATTTATAAGTACAGCCTTTTTTTCCCCCAAGACTTTTTAAGCAATCCAACTGTCATCTCTCACAAGAGAAGGCTAAGGGAAGTAACAAAAGAATACAGCCTGGCAGCTGACCTTGAGTGACTCAAGTCCTCAAGGAACCAATGCTGTCTACTCACTGGAAGCTCCAGTAGCCCTCTTTAGACCACTATGACCCAGATCCTCTCAACGCAGCATCCCCGCTGCCCAGAGCACTTTCCCTCAAGCACCAGCTTGAGCCACAACCTTTTGAAAAGCCCACTACCAAACCTTATGTTCCAGAGTCCCTTCTGACCTGTCTACCCCATGATTATAGGGCAACTACATTACAGAAGTATTCACTACTAACATGACTTCTTTATCATAATGCATCAAGCATGTGCCTCCCTCAAAAACAGGATTATTATGAAGAAGCTGGAGTAAGTGTTCATTGATTCAGTGCTGCTCTAGAAAGCACTCCAAGCTGCTCTAGACAGTACGCTGTTCTGCATGTAAGTGGATTTTTAGAAACAGAGTGATTTCTTTTTTCCCAGAAGGCTGGAAGGCTTTTCTCGAACTATCTCAAGTGTGTGCATGTATACAGTCACACACAAGAGGAATCCACTGCAGTACAGGACTATCAACAACAGCATACAACCACAGAGAGACCTCTGCCAGTGCAAAGGATTTGCTGCTTTTCCATGACCACAATAATGGAAAAACATGAAACAAGTTGCAATTGCAGTTTATTTGTATCATATAGCTGCTATTGCAAATTTCTTGCATTACCACATCTGATGCCTTGAACGATCCACGCACACTTGCACGGGTGTGTAAAATGAGACATTTGATCATTTTAATCCTCCTTCACAGAACAAGCACACCTTGAATGACCACATGAATAGGTAAATGTTCAAGTAGACAAGAAATACACAGGAACCAGCAAGGCAAATTCTATGAGCCAATCTCCCTGTGCTAAAACACACCTCTCTGCAACCCTGGCATCTTCCTTGAAACATCTGCTATTCCAGTACAGCACCACAGGGAAGCCATGGGGGAGTGACAGTGGGAGTTGAACAGCCTGCCCTGTATCTTTGGGTTCAATTCTGAAAAGAAGAAAAGCAACCTCTAAGCAAGATGTGGGTGTGATTAATCCATCAAAAGCATTCCTTATATCCACTCCTTGTAACAGAGCCCAAGGTGAAGAATTTTCTGTAAAAATGCTCAAGAAGTACTGTGCCTTCCAGAGCACCAGCATTACTACTACATTACACATCCCACTGTGTTAATCATTAAGAGCCTGGAAACTCATGTTGAGAGAGAGGTATGGCAGCAGCACGTGGATATATTCACTGACATTTAATACAGTCACTTTGATTAATTATTAAATCTCTAAAATGAACCTGATGCTTGAAATGACATTTCAAAGGGTCCAATATTCCCATCAGCAAATTAACTTTACTCTCAACAGTTGGCATTAGTTGCTTGGAAACAATTATTTTAGACATCTGAACACACTTCACTTCATCCATATACCCTTAGTCTAGTTTCCCCACACCCCTGCTCAACAGATTTACGTATTTTTGGTATTCCCTAAATAGCCTGACATCCATTTTTCAAAAACAGTATCTTTGCAGTCACTGAACCTACACATAATTTCATTCAGTATGCCCAGCCATTTTCAAAGTCAAAAGCATGAAGATTGCTCAGAACGACAATTCAAATTTTATATATCTTATATCTTTTATATACATATAAATACATTAATAATTATTTCTCACATAGACAGAATTTTTACTTGGGAACAAATACAAATAAAATATTTAGGCTAGGCAATCAGTCAGTACAGGAAAAGGTTGTACATCAAAATACCAAATATATCTAAGGCAAAAGTTTAATAACTGCAAAGTATTTTTGTTTCCCTTAATTCAATAAGTGTCTCTGAAAAAAAAATCATACACACAGTCAATATCTAACCCGTATTAATTAGACAAGCAAAAACTCACTCTTACGAGCATTTTATGACTGCAAGCGAAGAGTAAATACATCTTGCTGACAAGAAGAATTAACTATTTTTTGTTTTCTTCCTCACTGTTTTCAGAAAGACTTTATTTTTCCTATATATGCTTTAAATGCTTTGCAGGAAAGTACCAGTTAGGTAAGTGTGGGACCTGATTTGGCCCAAAAAAAGCTAAAACCAGGAGCTGCTGCATCAGTGTTGTCCACCTACGAAGAAGACTTTCAGGAGAGGTGACGAGGGGCAACTGGGCCTGGGATGTAGCCTTCAGCCTACACTTCATGAGCAATGCCAGGAAGCCCCACAAGCCCAAGTAACCTGAACAACAGATCAGCTTAACACCAGCGCTATGTGAATCTGGGCTTCCAGCAGTGTGAAAAGCTAGGAAAAAACCCAGCAGGTTCCATATATAGTCTCTTAATAGACAAACAGAGGTGGCCAAGACATCAGAAGGCATCTCTGGCCTGAACTCAGTACTGTTCCTGTCTGACACACCAATGCTCTAGACACGGTATTTCATTTATAACATTCATCAGTCTCGCTTGAGGGTGTATGTGGGCCAGTCAGATTACTTTTTGTAGAAATAAAATCTCATTCCCTCACATTTTTTGAGATTCGTTTCAAATTAAATAAAGTGTAAGGAGTAGGTTTCAAATTAAATAAAGTGAGGAAGTGAAAACAAGTCTTCAAAACTTTACAATACTGGTGGTCCCATAAGTGGCCAAAAGTAAAAACAACTTTTACAACACAGAAACACTGATGCACTATTTTTAGCAGCTTTAGTCTTAGAATACTTAAAAAACAAGTTGTAGACAGGCTGACATTTTAAAATAATTTTGTAACTCTGCATCTCTGAATGGCTCCTAGAGTTAAAGGTTACCCAAAAGTCACAAACCCTTTTCCCAGAGTAGACTCAGTATCTTGAGATTACACACACTGTTCTGTACAGGAATAAATACACAGGGGCGGGTGGGAAGCCCATCTATTTGTTTCCATTCGCATGTTTAATAAAATCCTATTCAGACAAAACTGTTCCTAGCCTTCACAAATTCATCACTATGTCAAGATAAACTGAAGCTCACATAGAAACACACATTATTTTATCTTCAGTAGGACTATTTATGATGTACCCAAGGAGAAGGTGGACTGAGGCCAGACTTGGTGCTAGAGGTATGTCTAGGAAAAAAGTACTTTTGCCTGCTATGGAGCAGAGATGAACATAGGCAATATTTAAATTACATATCAGAATATGTTTCTTCACTGACATTGTGAAGCACTGGAACAACCTGCCCAAGGAAGTGGTGAAATCACCATCCCTGGAAGGTTTTGGAAAACCATCTAGATGTGGCCCTTGAGGGCACGGTTTAGTGGTGAGCTTGGCAGTGTTAGGTTAACAGTTGGTCTCGATTATCTTAGAGTTTTTTTCCAGCCTTAATCAGTCTATGAAATGGACATGGACACTGTCCTGTCTCTGGAACCTCCTCAGTACCTCTGCTCCCACCTGAAACTGAGCTATATAGACTACCAGTAAAGTAAAAAGCAAGATGACAAAAAAAATAGAGAAAAAAAATCCCCCACAATTTTTCTCCTACATTTCAATAATTCTTCAGGAAATGACAGTGTAAGATTTACTTCACAATTTATCAGCAATTAGAGAATATTAGTAGAAGAAACTAGTGGTGTCCTCACATGCCAAGTGCTGTCCATCAGATCCTGAGCAGCATAGAAGTATCAACCCCAGGGGACAGCCAGGCAGCCTGCAGAGAAGCCTGGGAGGGAGGCGTCCCCAGCACATGCAATACAGAAAAATGTCTTCATGTTGAATAAATATTTACTTCCTTATATCCTATGGCAAAATACAGAGCAAAGAAAATAATTTACAGATAAAAACCCAAATATGTTTGAAGTGGTTCTGAAGATGTTTAATCTCTTGAGGATATAAGAACTTTGCCTGTTAGGGAGATTGCTCATTCTTCCCTCTCCACAATTCGAACAGGCTCACTGAGCAGAAATGCAGGCTTATCTACACTTAAGGAGCAGCATAAGGGGATTTCGTACATGCTGCTCTTGAGGTAAGTGCAGAAAAGAAAAAAAGTCATCCAGAAATCAAAAGTCATGATGCCTTAAATGTATATATGTATATATATACACACACACATATCTGAGTTGAAATATCTGAGTTAGATATCTGAATTGAAATTTCAGCATCAAGAGTTTTTTTCCCCTAGTAACTGCTTTCCCAGGAGAAGCTCAGAAGAAGGAGTGCCCATGCCTGTTCCCCCCTGCCCCACGGACACCAACAGGACTCTCATACAGCAAGAACTCAGTTCTGCATTAGACTTAAGTCTAACTGCAGACACAGAAACCAAAGCTTCATATCTTTGATCTCCTGCTGCAACCCTAAGTTCCAGAAAGAAATTATTTCTTCTACAGTGACTGCACCTCAGAAGTTTGCTTTGCTGCAAGTTCTTCAGGTCCTTCTTTTCACACATCTGAAGAAACAACACCGAGCTGCTCTAACCAAAGAGATCAATATAAACACACAGCTCATCTTTTGACATTTCCAATCTTTCATCCCCTACCAAAGAACCTCAAGCTGTCACTTACCACCCCATGTGCATTTTCTACGTGCACATACAGATGGGCTTAGCTCCTGTCCAAAAATCAGTCTACAACTACAGGATCCCCACTGGCCTCCCTACCAAAGAGAGCACACATTTGCTTGGATTCTGTAACAGCAATTGGCTTTCATACAGTAAAGAGCAGCACTCATATCTTCTATAAAACTCCATATAAACCTATTTTCCACTCAGAGTGAATAAAAAATGAAATAAATAAAAAATTGCTGAGCTTGGCAGGCAATTGAACACATTTAAAATTTACTATAATACATCTATCTGCTTCAGGTTTTCCTCCAGTGGAACAGCATTTTAGGGTCAGCATCAAGTAAGTCTAACTTTTTGTCTTGCTTTTCCTTCTTTCCCCACCTCCTGCCCTCCAGCAGGCATTATACAGTTTAAAATGTAAATATTATTATAGGTTACAATTTTAAATTCTAAGTGAAGGCTCATGTATAAAGATATTGACAAGAATAACTCTTTTTTCCAAAGAAAAGAAACCAGCAATAAAGTGTATTAATCAATGGTTATTGAATTCTCTGCTTCAGGCTAGTGGTTCCTGTCAACACTGGTCCTTCAGAACCACGTTTGCCTCTTCAGCTTTAATGAACAAGGTTGAAATAATGCACTGAAATGAAATAATGTAGAACTAATCAACTGTCTTTGTTTTTGAAGTCTGAGAAATTTCCTTGAGAACCAAAATGGAATAGAACCACCACACTTACAAATTCTCTTAGGGGAAACAATACAGAGATACTGATATCTCAGTTAAAAGACGTTTTATCTCTGCCAGAAATGGGTACAGAGTATAGACACACAATACAGACAACAAACACTGGGAAGAAACTCTTAGAATTACTATTTTGTTCTAGCCACACACACCATTTTCTTTCAGGTTCGCAGCTACAGACTTATATCGAACATGTACCAAGGGGACTACTACATTAACAGAGTTACATGCCTGGCATTTGCAGGACCAAGTCTTTGGCTGGCCCACAGCAAGGCACAGCTGAGACAATAGAAAACCTCAAAAACTCCCACTGTCAGCTCTGCAAATCTGCTTGATAAAATAAACACTAAGCAGAAAAAGTGCAATTACTGCAAACAGATTTTTGATGTTTTCCCTACAGCAGCTACAAACAAACAAATAAATTTTCCCAAGCATTTTAAGATGCACAGACAAACACATTAAAACTCAAGACCAGAACCTCTGACTAAAACAGCTGAATTTGCAGATACAAAGGCTATTTGAACTTCGCTTCCTCTGCTTCTTTCCCAGACAGCTTCCTATTCACATTTTTTTCAACATAGCCTTAAGTTAAGGCATCCCCCAGTGGCCTTGGGTCAAGCCTCAAGGCAGGACACATCCATCTTAAGCTCTAGACCAGGCTGTCGCATTTAACAACTGACCATCCCCCTAGCTTGCTGAGCAGCACACACTAGTCTGTTTAAATAAAAAAGTAAGCAGAAAGAGCAGCCTGTAGCCAGAATACAAGTAACTTACGCTTTTTAAAAGTCAACCATGTACTGCAGATCACGAGCAGGCATTTTCCATTTTGCAGTAGTAAGACACACCTCTGAATACACCCTTTCCTGTCTGAATATGACAAGAAAGCCTCCTTTTGCCTGAGGGTTTAAATGACTGCAGATGGGATGAGTTGGCTTTCTCCCCTTTGCAACAATGGTTTGATTTTATGACAAAACTGCAAGAAAAATCTTTATTAGACTGCAAATTCAGGAGGTACTGTGTGTCATTAAATTTATTTTTGAAGTACTTAAAAGGAGAGGAGAAAGGGCTTCCATGTATCTAATTCAGAAAATACATAAAATTTCCACTTGGGGGGGGGGGGGGGGGGGGGGG
>WAAE01024975.1:21610-49911 GCA_013400495.1 Nicator chloris
GGATCAGGAAAACAGGGTCACTCCATTGCCCAGGGCCCAGCTGAAAAATTAAAGAACTAAATGCATCAGCAAAAAGAAAGGGGGTTGGGGGAGGATTAAAAAAAAGAAAAAAGAAAAAGAAAAAAAGGCTGCCACAGTAGTACACAGTGGGCTGTACATAATGTCAAAATGTATGTTCTCTCATTTAGATTTTATCACCCAATCCTTCTTTCCATACCATGGTCCTTATTACTACATTAGACTGGACTTCAAAACTGGACAAATTTTCCAGATTCCACAAGCTGAATTTAGAAGCCTTCAGACAGATAAACCATTCAGTGATCTTCTGGGAAGCACTGATCATTTTTTAGCATTACAATAATCAAATTAAAAACTAAGGAAATTTACCTCTTGAAGTATTATGGATTTTTAAATATTGCTTGTCTCTCAGAGTCTTTTTTCAGCTTAATTTAGCAGTGCATTTTAAAATATAACTTGTGACTAAGAAAATGTTACCAGTAATTTCTAGAACAATTTTAAGTATTTAGAGAAGCAGTTAAAAAGAGCAGAAGATCGTAAGTGTTTATTAATCACCTTCTGTAGGTTACTCAAAATCAAGTTACATTTTTCTCCTTCTTTGTACACGTTCCTGTATCAGTTGGTGGTAGTTTACATAAAACTAAGGCATAATGCTGTTATTAACCATCCATTAATTAATCATTTAAGACATATTTACCAAGTCATCAAGACTTAAAGGACATTTTATCACAAAATAAGAACTCACTCACCAAAACCACATTTTCCTTACCTGAAAATCCATCGACAGTTCACCAGTGCATGGAACGCCAATATATTAAAGCTGTGTAAGAATTCATTCCAATCAACTGCTTTCATAGAATTTTAAAAACTGTCTTAATTGCAATTTTGTGAGAAATACAGAAGATCTGAGCATTTTCCATATATTAAACCTATTTTCATCCAATGGAGCAGTGTGTTACCTTGGCCTGCTCTTCTACTCACACTCATGTAACCTCCTTAATAATTATGCCATGAGCAACATTTTTGTAAGAGACTTAAGCAACAGCTAATAAACTTCTTTCACTGCCTAAAAGGAAGAAAACAACCTATTGTGAACGGACATGTGGCTGTAAAAAGCTCAATTATCTGTACAAGACAAAGGACCACAAACTCCAGGCTGTAACTAGAACAGCCTTCAACAGTTTTGCTCAGTCTGTGGAAACAATTTGCATGACACAATCTGCCCTACAAAATCTACAGCCTTTCATATTGTTATAAGAGCTTGAGATCAAAGCAGTAGTGAAGGAAATAAAAAAGATACCAAAACCCCCAAAATAAACTAGAAAGGAGCACTACTTTCTACCCACCCAAGAACAAAACACAAATACTGAATTGCAGCACACAATCAAGTACCAGTTACAGAACAAAACTGTTCAGTGCATTCTCGATCCCTTGTAATATGCTTGGGAGTGGCAGCAGGGATGGTTGTGCTCTTCCAGCAGACAAACCTCTTCCTCTCTGTGCTCCTGTAGCAGACGGCTGGGTATTCCCTGCCTGAAGAAGCCAGCTAAGACATACATGACAACTGGGAGAGCAGCTGATTGTTTTCAAAACCTACCACATTCACAAATACACTTCTTTTTTTTGTGAGATGTTTATTGTAAACCAAGAAAAACATAGGTAAATCATAACTAACCTAAGCTCCAGAAGACTTCTTTTTTCCTGACAGGGTATGGCAGAAGTGAATGCCAACAGATTTAGAAATGCTGGGGATGCCTGTGTAACTCCTCCGCAAATCTGTGAAGCCCAGGTGAAATATGGGTCAAGCTACAGAGAGAGCATTTCAGAGACTACCAAGATGTCATTAAATTAATGGGGATTTCAGATGGACAGCTATAACCAGCAGCCTGAACAGCTTTAGTTTCTTCACTTCAGAAGTCATTCTGGTCTCCTTTTAGCAATGAAAGAGAGCATGGCATTTTCATGACAAGCCATGTGACATTCTACTACCAAGCAATGGAAAATCTGCGTTCCTGCCTTCCAAACTGTAAATTCCACCAGATGTATTTAGATTTACTGACAACTGACCTGATCACTGCTGCTGCTGGCAGTGCTCTGCCACAGATCCAGGCTCTTTCCCAACCTTCCTTCACAAGCATTTTCTCATTTTCCCCAAACTGGGCTATCAGATGCCACGTCCCTATCAGACGGTGTGGCAAATATTCCTTTTGATTTCCAAGCATTCGGCACTAATATGCGGAAATACAGCTGGCACCAAAGCCTGCAGCTACTGCTGCTGTGACTCATCCCTTGATGACCACACAACTTAACTGGGTCCTAAAAATGGGGTGCAGCTAGAAGGCCATCAGGCCTTTGAAATATTTCCTACTCCAACCTACAGAAAGCAAGGGCAAAAAGTGTGTATCTCTCTGTATTTAATACATGTTTGCACACCATTCATTTTTTACTACATTTACTTGTAGTACATTGTGAATACTTTACTCTTTTAATAGAGATGCTACCAGCTGACAGAATAGTGACAGAGTGCATTGTTAAGTGAGTTTTAGCCTTCTGGAAGAGGGACAATGTTATCAAAATAAAATAGACCTGAGCGGACACAGAGCTTGTTAAACACACCCAAAGGAAGCATTTGCAAACAGACCTGAAAACCATTTACTGAGTTATTACTTCACATCCTATCTATGTACTTTTGATTTCACTTTCTTTTTCATGGTTTCATTCAAACAATATTTCCCCCAGAGCTGTCTTAAATCTCTCTTTTCTCCCTTCTGCTTTCCAAAGTTTGGCTCTTCCCATGGTAATCTTTTCAAAGATAGGTCACCTCAAGTGTCTCTTATCATCTTTTCAAAGTTCCCAGAGACAGCCAAATAATAAATCTGGTTCCTCCCTCCTCTGTCCCACAGCTGCCCAGTGTTCCCTCATAGTGTCAGCACAGGGACTGTTACTACAGAATGCACTGAAGTGATACACATGTGATCAGATCCTATGGCCACTCATCATAATTTACTTCTGCATCTAAACTTCAAGGAGATTTTGGTTTATTTATAGCAAATATTACATCCATAATATGCTGCTATGAAATTTCCATGGCATGCTAAACCCCAAGGAATTGCTGGCTCCATGTTCTCTATTGTATACATGTGCACAAACACACAAACCATTAAAAAAGCCAACTCTAAGTTCTAGATTTAAGAATTTCTCAACTTGACCTCCTTTTGCATATGCATTACAACACCATCTTTAATTACCTGATCTACTTCTTGCATAAGACCTCATTTCATTTAGTACCCAAAAGAAATTATATTAACTACCTGATAAATTATTTAAGACCTTGCTTTCCCCTCATTGCTCAAAGTGTAATTCCATACCTTAATTCCTAACTACTGTTCAAGCCCTTCTCTCTGGACAGACATTCATTTCTCCCCAAGTTCTTCTGTGGTGCTCCTCACTGTAGCACTTGCTAGCTTAGCAAACGCTAATTTATTTCCACAACATATCTGTGAAGGACAGGTACCATTAACCCCATCTCATAGGCAGAGAACCAAAGTACAGGGAGATTATCATCAAAAGTATGCAAGAACTGGAAGGCTGCAGCCTGAGATGCTTTATGGCTGGATTTTCAGACTACTGAGGCTTATGTAATTTTTGTATATACAAACCAAATCTCCCTTGGCTACAGCAACTGGTGCCAGACATCTGCAAATTTATGCTCTCAAGTGAGGAAAACGAGGGATGAGCCTTGACAGGATCTGGTGCAGCCTCTGTCACAACAGCACTACAGCAAAAGTGACCAGGTCCTTCATTAAGGACTCTTTAATGAGAGGCCAAATGAAGGTCCTAGAGGCACCCTTAGTCCTGCTGCCTTTTAAATCTGGACTGTGTGTCCTCGGAATGCTGATCTGCCTATCATTTTCTGGGTTTCAGAAGGAAACTAGAAAACTCTTTGAGCAAAATCAGTAGCATTAAGATGCCTGGGTCACCAGCAGTGTGGTCATCGTGGACCCCTGTATCCAGTTACAGTACAACCCCTGTGCTTTTCTGCTGAAAAATATTAAACTAAATTGCCCAGTAACTTCTGTACATACAATGAATACCACTACATTTGTCTTATGAAATAGTAACTACAGTAAACAGGTGATTATTAAATCAATGACAGCTCCTGTCATGCCCTGCTAACCAAACACAGTAATCATTCTATAAATGTTTATCATCTCATCAGCAGGGAGCTTATATTGTTTCTTTCTTTGTTCCGCTAATTGATTCAAGTTTTCCATTGGAACAAAAGGCCAGTATTAAAACTGACACCACATGGTTGCTTCTACCTCGCTCTTTAATCTTAGTTCATAAAACCTGGTATTTCATTCACTTCACAATATCCAAGGGGAAAAAATAATCACATCACTACATGTTCATGATGTAAACTGACAAAGCCGTGATTAAAACCAAGGATTTATACATTATTTCAGGAAGTAGGAAGCCCAGATTTCTCTGAATTTCTTTGTCTGAATGTGACCATCATATATTCTAGACACATTAAAATATAAAGGGTGCCAAATTCTCTAGAACACCAAAGTACAACCTTATACCAGCAGCCACTATAAGAAGAGGAAGACCTAGAATGAGTAAATTTGTTGAGCAGAGACAATCAGGATCTTTAGTTATTCAGTAAAGAGTAGGACTTTTAAAGAAAGTAAGTGAAAGAAAAGTACCACAGAAATTGTACACTTGTAATTGCTAGCAGGGAGAAGTGTTTCCACTTCATGCAAAGAATTATATAACTCAGGTCTCACTATTTCAGTGCCTTCAAATAAATAAGCTGTTTTCCCTCAAGTAACTCCAAAGCAATGTTTTACTATCCATGCTCTGTGCTGCCCCAGGAGGCTAAGGGCCATTTGTAGAGGAGCCACAATAGGGTCATTTTAAAAAGCAATCCTATTACTAACAAACTTAAAACTGGCTGTTGCACCACAGTTTTAAGGAAAAAACAAAATTAGGCTTTTGTGGCCGTTTTACAAATAATGAAAATGTTTCACCAAAACCAGCACACACTCGCCTGGCAAGAAGAGATGCATTGCTCCAGTACTGCACAAAACTCCAAAGCCTTGGGTTTAGGTGCCACACTAACAGACTGTGTGGCTGGGTATCACACTACTGCAGCAGAAGTAACAACACTCATTTATTATATTTTAATTATATAAATATAATGCAGCTAAAGCCACTATTCAAACAGACTAAACATCTACAAACACAAGCCTCATCCCAAGACTTACATGTTTTAACTAATATAAAACAGAAAAGGAGTAAAATAAGATTTTAATATATGCGTATTTCTTACGGGTTTAGAAAACATAAAGAATTTCATGTGAGGCTGAAGAGCTGCTAACAGTCTTCTTATTATTACCTGCTCCTACTAGCTTGCTTCTCTATAAAATTAGGATAGTATGTAATTCTTTTCCTCCACTTGGGTTCCACTGGAAAGAACACTTTCACCAGCAACCACAATAAGCAAGATGGTAGATAAATGGGATCATCTCCAAAAAACACACATACCTCACCAGAAGTCAAGTGATTCTCTGCAAGAGGATGGTTGTAATGAAATATAAAACTGCACTAGATACAATGGCCAATTGTTTAAAAAAAAATCCAACAATTTTTTTTTTATTTTAACACCTATGTGTGTTGAAGAAGATGAAAATGCAAGAGAAACAGCATGTGTGTAGACCTCTATCTAACAACTGCCTGAATTTTATCCAAAATGGAAAATATTGCAATTGTCACGCTGGAAGTCTTAGCAGTGGAAGAAGAGATAACATCCCTTGCTACCGCTTTTATTTCATTCAGAAATCCCTGAATGGGGACATTGACACTGCCTGTCCCAGCAAAAAAACCTCAAATATAGCAGTTTCCTTTATTACTGTGTCTGGCTTGCAAACTACACGGGATGGTAGCCCTGTGATGACAGAGTCTGTCTGGACATGGGCATTGCACCCATTATGAACTGGAGGCATTGGGGCTATCCAGAACCCCGGAAAAAAGTGGCTTACAGAAAACAGAAATACTCAAGAACTGTAGTCCATTAATGAAAACCTCCAGATTCCAACAACCATAAAACAGTTACTAAGATGAACAAAATTAGGAGTTTTAATAAATTATTTCTTTTTTTAAAATATTATTTTCCTTGTGTTTTCCAAGTCCACCTTTTTTTCTTGTAGGCTTCAACAAATACGTTATTTTCTATGAAAGCTGAGATTTTACTGTATTGACATGACAAGATCTGTGACACGTGAAGAACAACCCCCCACACATGCACATCCAGTTGAACTGAAAACTAGCAACACACAGTCATTGTAAAATGAAAAGCAGTTATCCTGCATTCCTCATCCTTAGGATCAGCTAACATCTCTGCAACCTGAGCAAGAGATACTCAATTTCCTTGTCACCACATGACTCATAAAATCCTTAACTCTTCTGCAATCTCAATTGAATCTGTGAGCTTTATGCAAACAAGAACTATTTGTACCAATTTATAAAATGTAGAAAACCTTGACAAGAGTTATGTTGCTACTGACCACAGCATTAAGAAACCATAAGCATATCACTCCCCTTGGTGTTTTGTCTTATGTATTTAATACAGCTTTAAAACCACCTTGGATATGAAATGCGAAGACATTTATTCCTAACGTTTTGGCAGCTATGGTGAGGGAGTTTCTGCACCATAACATTTAGCTGTGTTGGGGAATAACGCCCAAGTGGAGTTTTTCTGCTGACATGATCCCAAGAAGCATATAATATATACAGTATTGATTTTAATAATTCCCAAATTTCAGTCAACAAAGAAGACATTTTCAATTCTGAGTCATATAAAAACTTCAGTTTTTCCTTTTTTACCTTATTTGCTAGGCTAGGAGTCAAATACCTTACTTTCACTTTCCAGTGATGACACAGGGAGGGAGATGGGCAAATTAATGAAAAGATCATCACGTGTATTTAGGGAACTAATCTGAAAAGTTTGATGGTCCTAAACTAAGGAACCAGATGATTCTCACATCGGAATTGTGAAATAATTAATAAACAGCATCAGAGAGGGAAATTATACACTACTTCACTGCAGATGCAGACTGTGGCAGATTACTTTGTCTAACATATCAATGCTCTTGGTACACAACATATACTAGGCCTTCACAAAGGACAGAAGAAAGTTATTCATTGGACCTTGGTGTCTAAATGGAACATTTTAAGGTCAAGGCTAAAATCATGGGACCTTTCAGGTTAGTGTTTTCTAGCAGAGTTCTTCAAACATCGCTTTTTGTGATCATTACTTAAAATTGTCATTGCATCTACACAGAAAGTAAAATCTTTATGCCAACAGACTATGCTGTGAACCAGAAATTGAGAACAACATCGTAAGAAGAAGAAGAACCACCAATGAGAAAAAAAGATCTCTCAGGAGATGGATGACAGACACCAGAAGTAACATAAAAAAGGCAAAATTTAACAAGATGCATTCACCCTCTACACCTGCATGTTTCATGAAACCTGTGGAGTTCCAAAATTGTTGGAAGTAACCCAAATCCTTCCAAGTATTTTGAAAAATAAAGGCTTAGTGCTGAAATTAATTCTAGGGTGTGGGAAGAAGTGTTTGTTTAGGTCAGAGGTGACCAAATTGGGCTAGGTCCCAAAGCCACACTCGCACTCAAGACTAGGCTGAAAGTCAAAGGTCTTGGCACAACACCCTGACTTCAGCAACAGGATATTTATCATTTCTGGGAGCATTCCAGGAAGTTCTGCTACACAGCATTCCTGATGGTTTGCAAACAGTCCTTTTTCATGCAAAGCTTCATTAGAAGGAACAGGTTCAATAGCAGTGCCATAATGCTGCTCAAAGTAAGTATGATGCTTTTTACAGTGTTTTATACAATAAGCACCAACTTGTCTGAGTAGGATGGGTGGCAATTTCATCACCCACTACGTTCACACTGCAAAGCCTCACTGAAATGAGTATGATGCCTGCACTGCTAATGTCAGTATGGGCTTGCATACCAAAATTTTTACTTTAGCTTTTCTAGCATTACATAGCACAGACACTTCAGAAAGATAGGAGAGCTGGTATTGCATGTCAAAATAAGGTTATCCATTAACTGAACACAAGTGGATGAATGTCCACGAATAAACACATCTGCCTCAGGAGCTGGGATATCTTTTTTTACCCAGGGAACTTTAGGCAGCATTGCACATTCCCTCCATCCAGCTGCGTCCCAGTATCACAGCTAATAAGGTCTTCCATGACAAAGCTTCAGAGGAGTAAAGATGGTATACCGAACAGTGGGAGCAAAAATATCCCAATATCCAGGCACAGCTGGGCTGAGGACAAACTAAAGTCACTTTTTTCCTGTGATTCCCAGAGGCCTATTTTGTTTTTAACTTTGTTGTCTTTGTTTGATTCCATGGTTATTCTAACACAGTTTCTGCATTTTTCCATTAATTTTGCCTTCCCGTACAGCAATCTAAGCCATATTGCAAATGGGAGAAGAGAGAGAGTAACAAGCTCATAAAGTGATTGTCTCAGACAATCCTCAAATGTACTGGCTAATTGGATATATAACTCATAAATGATGATGGAGAAGGGATGCTTAACAACATAGGGAAAGGAAACAATCTAAAAAAGCTCCAGCTCCATTCAGTTAAATGAACAATAAGCATTTAATTTCATTAACTCTAATATTCTAAAAATCATAACAATAAATATGATCTCTTCTGCAAGCACACATTCTTCTAAGCAAATGACTGCAGAAGGAATGGCTATTAAAAGCTCTGCAATTAGTCTATATTTGTACTGTAAACAGTGTAACACCAGAACACAAATTAAACATGAAACATTTAATTGTCCCAAATACATGAAATTCAATTTGAAGACAGCATTTGTAGTAGCACCAGCAGTATCTTTTCAGATTTTGCACACTGCTTTAAGAAACTACCACATCTATCCAACCAAAACACTGACACATAAAGCACATGGAAAGACCAGACAAAAGCACTTGAAGAGGAATTGCGCTTGAGATGGTATCTCTATAAACACTGCATAGGTCAAATCTCCTGTGACTGTTTGGTTTAAGTAAATGTGAGAAGTAGCTAACTCCTTGTGCATCCAGCTCCATAGGGCTGTGTGCTATTCTGAGTTCAATTCAATCTGAGTACTTGAACACTTTCGTAACATCACTTCAAAATCTGACACACATTTTGTCCAGTCTGAAATACTTATGACCTCCACTAGTTGAAGTGTATACTATTATTTTATTTTCTGAATAAAAGGAAAAATCTGTTAGATATTTGGCTCAATCTCAGTGCCATACATTAACAATTAATAATTTACTGTCATTAAAGAAATCTTTATTACATTTGACAGTTTTTGGAGGGGCTTTGCTTTCTTCTTTAAAGGACCTTCAACAACAACAATCAGCTAGGGAAATATTTTGACATACAGCTTTGATATGTTCCTTTGATTTACATATTAAAGTAAGAAAAGTTACGTGCTTTCACAAACATGTATAATTTTCAAATTTTTCAGTGCTTACCAGATTTAAAATTCTTGTGTAGTAGATTTTGTGTAGCAGACTTCATGTCCCTATGTTACCCATTATGACTGCACTGCCCCCCAAGTAGGTCTCTTTTTTTGCAAGAACTCCCTCTTTCCAACATAGATAAATTACACAGTTTATTAACATCAGCATGATAAATTTTCTTAAAAATGGAAAGCAAATTGTATCAAGAAGAAGCCCAGTAAACAACCAAGCACCCTTTATTAATTGTCTTTTGGAGATAGGCAAGCATGGCACACTGGGAGAAAGCCAATAAGAACAATTCTTTTCTTTCCTTATTTTCTGCAAGATAGCAGTTCTCTGATGCTGTAAGGCACAATTACATTTATCATTCTATCTTAAAACAAACGTAAGATTATGATTTATTTCAACAAAGTGGAAATGAAGCAAAAAAGATACCAACAGTCACTCACATGGTACAGAATAACAAAAAAGTGCATCAAACTTCAGCAGCTCAACAAGGCACAGCTTCACTGCAAAGGTCCTAAACCAGTGGCCAAAACAGCAGAAACAGGCAGTTTCTGCTTATGGCTCGTTCTACTGCCACCACCTCACCCTGACAGTGTTGCACAAGACCTCAGCCAGGGGCTGAGCATGGCTTCCCTCCTTCCCACCTTCCCTGTGGGCATCTTTGGGCATATGCTCTCCTCCAGAAGACCACGGCAGACCAGCAGCTTTGAAGCCTGACAGGCACAGCAGACAAACTCTAAGAAGGCTGCAGGGTCCAGCACACAGTTCACACAGGGATTTCTGAGCAGGTGGTTTATTTTGGTTTTTGGCAGAGCTGCTGAGTGCCATCACATGAGTGCCAGCAAAAAAAAAATCCCTACTTAATTCTCCAGGAGTGGCCCTGGACCTGTGGTGAGGAACCAGCCCACACAATTTACTCACTACTGAAAAGACCAGGTCACAGCAGAGGCTAAGTAAACTGACTCTACCTCAATACCAAACATTAATCATCAACTGCAACTTACAAATGAGTGTTCGCTGCCTCTGTAGTGCTTTAAAAATATCCACACAGCCTTCCAAAGGCACTCTACAAGGGCTACTGCCACCCTACTTGCTTCTCAACATTGTTTCAACAAAAGGGTTCCAGCAGTCAGACTGGATTAACTGCATCTGAAAAAAGTCTGCAGACAGACCCTTTTTACTTTGAGAGCTTCTGTGCCACTTCAGATGCTTTGTATTGTTCATCGGCAGCAGAGCCAGAAAGACCTATCAAAGGAACTGACTTTTAATACACACATGAGGCTCAGGTTCTTGCACGGGAGGAGTATTGTTTGCATTTCTGGAGTTTAAACATCTTAAGAACATAACATTTATCACAGCCAAAGGAAAATGAGGTTATGCAGAATACTTACTTCGAAAATGTTCTGAGGCATAATAGTAGACATCCTCATAGCCCTCGTGGTAATCCTCCTCTGGCCGGTACTTTTTGCCTTTTCTTCTTCTTGATCTTTTTATCTGCTTGACAAAGCCCAAGAAGCGCTCCATCTCCTTCCTCACTCACAGCCCCAGCTGGCAGTCCCCTTCGCCCTCTGCTTCACAAAGAGCTGTTCCAGGATGAATCAACTGCAAGCATCAGAGCAGAGCTGCAACTCCCTCCAGCCGCTCCACTACCATTAAACAACCCCTCCCTTATCTCAGCTGTGACTAGGAAGCATGTTGTTTTCCCTGTTGGTTTTTTTTTAAAAAAAGGGACACACACACACACTATCAAATCAACTGACTAGAATATTTCAACCTGACAATAAATAAAGGAGGAAAGAATTGAAGCAAAAGGAGAATTTCAGGATTTCAAGCTGTTATTAAGCAGCAGAGGACAAAGTTGAAGAGACCTGCTTGCCAGCAAGGGGAAGCCCAGCTCTGAGAGCTCCCTGTCCTGTGTCTCCATCATTTGAAGAGGGGCTGGGAGGCGGGGATAGATGTTAGTCAGTGGACTGAACCATATCTCAAGGCAAAACAGGTTTCCATTCACCAGTTAAATGCTGCCCTTATTTCTACCCAGGCACAGGCTAACGAGCACATTTGATTTCATTTGCTGTATAAACAGGAAACACACCGATCCATTTCTGGCATGTCATACACTGGATGAATAAATAGCAAAGTGGTTTAATCCATACACACAGCCCACTCACCGGCAACTGTGCATCGAGTGTGTTAATTGGAGCAGCAGGGAGAAAGCTCCGCAGCTGTTAAAAAATGACACATATACCCACTGGGCATTAGTGTATTCTAATCACTGCTAGATCTAAAGATTAGAAGACACTCCAGACAGGTCTCCTACAGAGCTGGACAGGGTATATGGCAGCAGGCAAACAAAGGAAGCAACATCACATGCACACTATGACAATAGTCATTTCAAATCCCAGCAGAGTTAAAAAAACTTTAAAATTAAGGTGCGGCAGATTATCCTTTGCACAGGGTGAAAGAAGCAAAAAACCTGAAAAGGCACTGGCTCTCTTCTCTTGCTGCATGCCTGAAACTCACATGCATTCCCTAAGATAAGGCTGGAATTTCATCCATGTTTCTGATGAAGTTTCCCTCCCACACAAAAACAAAGAAGTGACTGCTCGAATCGTATCATGTTGACATCTGTCAGGGGTTTTTTTACTGTAATCACGTTCCTGCAAGCCCAGTGAAGTCTCTAGTCCAGCAGGACGTCTCCTGTCTGTCAGTACAAGTCAGGGATCAAGCAGACACAGTCAAACTATGTGCTGAACTTGGTCACTTGCATCCAGGCTCTCAAGAGATACCATTTTGCCCTTAGGAGCCATAAGGAAGTCAGGAAGTCTTCCTGTAAAACAGATTTTACAGGCTCATCATCTGGAAAAGGAAGAGCATGCAGAGCAGAGATTATTTTCTGGTGATGCAGTGACTCATTTTGCAAAGAGTAAACCAGGGCACTGTTTTCAAAAGAAGATGTAAAGCAAAAACCAGGATTGTAACTTACCAATTCTGTTTCAAAAGAAGTATGCAGAGAGTAATCAATATTAAATTGGGATTTTCTAGTTTTGAAACATATTGAAGTTAAAAGTAAAGGTCAGCTAGATGTGATACCTGAGGATCCTAAAACACACACACTGAAAGATGGAACTGGAATTCTTTGGGGCTTGTTTCAGCTTTCCAGGTATTTTAAAACAGTATTGTCACAAACCCACACTCATTTTATCTGTAAAAGCTCAAAAACCCTTGGATGCTCCTGCCAAGCTCCCCACAGGAATACAGACTCATCCTCCTTAACCTCACCAGCCCTGCTTTCCCACTGTGAAAATGCAGCCTCTGTTGCTAGCTGATGAACACCCCCAGGGCACCACCAGAACTATTTTTAGTGAAACTTCTAAAAGGAGGTTGTGTTTCATTACAAACCTGTTTTAAAGACCTTAAAGGAATATCACAGGCATATTACCAAAAATAAACAAGCCAATAAAACTTCACCTATGGACTTTAGGAAGGTATCACTCTATGTTTTGAAGGTTTCAACTCTCATCTCTTCTGTGCTCTGCCACCAAGCAGCAAAAACATTACTGTCACGAAACATGAAAACCAAAGATGTAGCCTACAGCAGAGACAGCACTCTCTTTTTTCACAGAGGGAAATGTTGGTTTGTTGCTCTGTTCAGGACTCTCCCCAACAGATGTCAAAAAGGTATTTGTAGGTGTCAGAAACAGTCAAGACAGAAGTCTTGCAGCCATCACTGCTCCATGAAGTTAAATTATTAAGTTCAATTAAAAATTACAAAGCTTTTTGGAAAGGAGAAAACGTAAAACTTTCTGGTTTTAAACTGTCTTCTAAATGAAAGCTGAAAACTGGAATCAAGCAAACACACTTGGGTTTTATTAAGTAAATGCAACCTTTTCCAGTGCCTCTGTTGCTCAACATGCTGCAGCAGAAGCAGCTTCCCAAGTCCTCAGCACACCCCATGGAGACTTTGGTCCTTTCCATAACAAGACAAATTAAGCAGATAAGGGAGCAACCAAATGATCTGAAGTAGCAGCACAAGTAGCAGGTGCAGGACATCAACTGCCTGACTACATTTTAGAGAGAACCGATATAAGATTGGGCAAATTTTGAGCTTTGGAAAGTGCATTATTATCTTGTGCAGCGGACTTCTCTCTCATGCTCATGAGGTGCATCACAGCTATATGGCTGCTATAGTAAAGCAGAAAAAGTGCACTAAATGGTATTATTGGCCAGTGCTAACGGTAATAGCTCCTACCTATGCTGTGTGTAAAGTATGAAGGGGTTGCGAGGGAGCAGAAGCCCCCCTCAGATTTGATAGGCAGATACAGATAAGCAGAGGGGGGTTCAAGCTCTGCTGCACTTCTTTCTATCCCACCACCTACTACTCTCTACAAAGATCAGGCTCCATCTCCTACACTAAAGATGCAGAAGCAGGCCCACAGTTTCTAACACATAAGCTGACAATCCTGCCAGCATGTAGATCATACGCTCATTTCCGTTTACATGAATGCAAACAGCAGAGACATAATTTCAGAATTTTTTCATCTTTTTAAAAAAACATAGAGCAAGATAAACTTTTGATTGGATTTTCTCTGACCAAAAATACTGTGGTATTTGGGGCAATTTAAAAAGAAGAAAATACCTTAAATGAGGACATTGTTGCTATATATTAATATGAGTCAGAACATTAAGTGCTTTATTATACTAGTAAGAATTCTGAACAAAACTTTTTTTTCATAGGCATTACATACCACTGCTACTGTTTGGTGAAAATACTGGAGACATTCATTATCTACTCGTCATGCCATACCTGTAAATATTTAATCATAGTCCTACTTTCAAAGGTATACACAGAGAACTCAGTTTCATAAATACAGTAGTTAGAAAAAAAAACCCTGAATAAACAGCTTAACTACTGCTTTCCCCATTGCTCAGGATTCACTCTTCTGCAGCTTCTTGTGAAGAAGAACTCATTTCTTAATGAACACGAACATGCTTCTTGTAACCTTCTGCTTGAAAAGAAATTTAAAAAGCAGAAACTAATAGAGCCATATGGCAGTTTCAGAAAGGCATATTGATTGTACAGGACAAGCAAAGAAAGAAACAAACACTGGCTTTCAAATTTTTGAAATGCAAAACATCAGAAATTACAATGAGTTTCATCCTTAATGACAAAGAAAATAGGATAATTGTGCCCAGAGGGCATAAAATTAGATGTTGGTTTATATTTTGAAGATGATTCTGAACTAGAATTTGGAGAATCAGTTTTCTGGTGTTTTAATGCCACAACAGAAAGTTGCAATGTAAATATGTCTGAAGCTCTTTGGCTCATCCTTTCTGCCTACTCCAATCAAAGCAAGGATTGCCATGCTGTCTCCAGCATGACTGGCATAACAAAAATTTTGCCAAGTGGCACCAATTAAATAATATTTGCATACTTCATTCTGATAATTAATTTGTTTGGGTTAAGGAGAAGCTCCATCAAACTGGATCAGTCTCAGGTCAGTGATTTACCGGAAAAGACTTCATAGAAATAATAAGACAGTCCTTTTCAAAACATTGAGCTGAAGCATAAAGGCTTTTGTAGCCACAGATAATTTTCTAGAAGACAGATGTCAGCATTTAAGCTTTAACTTGTCTTTATACCCCACCCAGAGCAAAGATTAGGTTTCTCGTCTTGTAAAATATCTGCATTTAACATTTTATTTGCACAAAATTAGCTATAGAGTTATCAAGGCAAACTTTCACAAGCAACATACTTATTTTCTACAGCACTTTTTCCAGTATTTAGGAAAAGCAGCAGGAAAAATGTCTTGGTATGTGTAATAGTTTGAAAAGCAGGAAATTACGTCTGAGTGAAAACACCCACAGGTAGGGATAATATCAGAGCTTGTGGGAAGTTCTGCCCCTTTTGCTGTCCTGCCGGCCAGCAGGTAACAGCCCAGGGCTACCCTATGGCCAGGGCCGTGGGGTGGCTTAGGGCGGGCCAGGCCTTGCGGCTCTTTCCCAAGAGGGGAGGAGTAGCCTGTCCTGGCTGCAATCCAGGGGGGCTGCGGGACCCCATGGCGGGGTGAGCAGCCCCTGGCCCAGGCTGGTGGGCTCCTCTCTCTTCTTCCCCCCCCCAGCTGGTGATTGGGGGTGGCGGAGGGTGCCCTGTGGCCCAGCCAGGCTGGCACCGCTGTGGCTGCGGCCACAGTGGCTGGCTGGGAGGTGGCAGGCGGCTGGGCCAGGCTGTGGTGGTGGCCGGACCGTGGCGGCAGCCGGTGGCGGCAGGGCCGCCACGGGGTGGTGGCAGCAGCCAGGCCGGGCCGTGGGGGCAGCCGTGGGGGGCCACGGCATGATGGCTGCGGGAAGTCGCCTGAAGGGGCCCTGAGTTTGGGGGTCCCCCAGCCAGTGGACTGGCCGGGGCCAGGTGCCTCAGATCCAGTGCAGAGCCTGAGAGGAGTCCCAGGGGTGGGGGCCCTGGCCAACAGTGTAGAGCGCCCCCACAGGCCGCAGATGACATCACAGACTGCTGTGGAAAAATCAAGTCAAGTTTTTTTAACCCTTTTCTCCTCCTTCAGTGAGATTGCTGAGACACAGAAGGTGAAGAATGAAGGCTTCATGGGAAAATGGACTATTTTTCTTGGTAGTTCTGGGGTGTGTTTTATCTAGCAGCAGTGTGGACTGAGTGAATTTTCACTGAGTGCTAGAGAAGCATTTTGAAACATCCCCAAAGACTGAGAGAAGACCCGTGCAGCATTCGGGCAGGCTGCAGGGGTTTGGGACAATGGACATGAATGTTTGGATTGTATTTAGAATGTTGTTTAGGGAAGGAGGGGAAAAGTGCTTTTTCACATTTTCATGGGGTTTTTTTCTTTTCCTTTTTTCTGAGTGAGTGTGAATAGATCTATCTTTGTAATTCATAAGTTGAGATTGCCTTGCCTTTGTTTCTGGTCATGCCCTCACAAATGAAAAAATGATTAATCTAGGAGAATTGGTGGAGATGTTTGGCACACCATGTCAAACCATGACAGTATCCAAGGATAAGCCACTAAGGTAGTACATATTTAACAAGTATTTCTATTTGAGTGGAGTTGCAAACATGATGCTTTGAAACCAGAGCCTGTATATGAAGCAAAACTCTCTGATGTGTTGCATCATAAATACAGAATGGAACGTGCACCAAATATTAACAGTTTGGGGCAGGTATTTTGCACCCTGTTAATCAGTATGTTTCCGTGTTTAAAAGAAGAATAGTTTAGACTGATGAACTCTCCAACTCTCCTGTATCTCCCTCTGCTTCTCTGGGCAGCCCCTAAAAGTCTTCTGCTGGGGAAAGGAATGCTCGTCACTGGGAGGCAACTATGTAAGAGAGCACACAATGGCAGTTGCAGAGATCTACCTGCTCCAGGTTACTCTTGTGGAAAAAACCCACAGAATTATACATGGACAATAAAAAAATTAAGGTTAATATAAACAGCTTGTGGAGGCTGGCTGAATAGAGGAAACGGGTTTTTTCCCACCTCCCTCAAACTCCTAAGCATAAAGGTACAGCAAACCTCAAAGAAAAGAACCAATCATTTCTTCTCTGGTTCTCCTTCAACTGAGGGATGTCTTTGATAATCTGGTGTCATTGTTTTTGAAGACCAGCAAAAATTAACAAAGGAACTACTTCCCTTATATATCTTACAGTATCATCTTGCCTGACTTTCTGGATTTTCAAGTGATGTTTGTTCACACACAATAATTGCTTATGTCAAGGCTGCAGTTTTCCACTCTTTGCCCTAAGTATCTTGGTGCAAAATGTGAGCTTATCAATTTGAAAATTATAAAATGCCTGTAATCAACAATCTATTACACTCCCTAAGAACATATGGCCCATATATGCAGAAGCAGTACTGTGTACAAAGCCAATATTGTGTGTGAGGAGTACCTAGCAGGAGCCCACCACCTCCTGAGGTACCACTGCCCCACCCGAAACCCCTCTGTCAAGCTAGATTCTCAGCACAAGTTTTGTTCTCTTCCTAAAGACATCTGAAAAGAGCATTGAAGGCATGGGACATACTAAATATTACACTGCATATCTCTCCCATTTGACAGTTTATATATACACAGGATAACCAGTATACTATCTCTAGAATGCTGCTGCAGAAGAACTGGATGGTGATAAAATACTGCTGATCCACTACTGCTATTTTTAAGACCTCATACTTGTTATACACTGTTAAATTATCGGTTTGCTCTGTACATTCAGTTTCACAAGTCATACATTCTTGTTATTCACTGGTCACACAGAATCATAGACCATTTTTGTCTTCTGGTCCTAAATTAATGCAAGACTTGAGAGCTGGAGTTCAGCTTTTGCGTCACCTACTTGTAAATTAAATTAAGTGCCAAATATTTTTTCTTTTCCCTCTTTTTTACTTTTTTTTTTGCAAGTGAACACACACACATTTTTAGTACTTTGAAATAAATAAAATAAAGAACTTGAGTTCTTTATTGCATTTTACCATATATGTTATTTTGTATTAACATCCCCAGTGGTTTTGCTGTCTGCAAAATCTTCTCATGTAAAAGTATGCTCATAAATGTGAATGCCAACACAGGGATGAGGGTAAAATAGAACACAAAGGACAGAGGAGGAGGCTACTTTCATTTAGAGGGAATTTGGGGACTGCTTGTGTGTATAATACAAGAATGCTGCCTCTCATACACGGAGAATGCCGAGAAATCTTTGTGGCACTGTCTTGAAAGGGTCTTGTCAAGCTGAATTTCATGCAGAACGCATGCTTCAGGGGAAAAGACATTTTTTTTCCCCTTCAATTCAGCTAAAGCCATTTGCATACATTTCATTTTTTCTCATCTTTTCAGCTTATTTGGCTTTAAGTAAGTGACTAATTAGAATATAAAAATATGCATTAACAAATGCTAACTTTACCACCACCAAAAAAATACTACTCAGGTAAAATTAAGTACAAAAGAAGTTTGAATTTCCTTAATGTTTTGTGACACCAATAATCATTCTACAAGAAAAACAAGCAGAGAACAATTCCAACCATATGTAAAACCCCTTCAGGGTTAAAGCTGAAATTTTAAAATACTAAAACGAGAACACAGTTCTTTGGAAAGTCTGAATTAAAGGTCTTTTCATCTTTCTAAAGAAACGTAGCAAATGGCTAGAGGGAACACTACCAAGATTTTGCATCATGTGTCTGTTTTGTGCACAAAGGATATCTCAAATCAACTATGAAATACATATGAATATGGATATGGTTTTTACTCCTGAGTAAAAAACCATTATATTTTCCTAATTTTTGGTTCTTCAACAACTGCACATTTCAACTCTAACAATAATTAAAATGAGCATACAGCACTGGAAAGAATGAATAATTAATTTATGAAATTACGGCTGGCCAGAACAAAAATACCTAGCTAATACTTTAAATGAAGCTCTTAAAACAAAAGCATGGAAATATTTTCTTAGGCTGCAGACCACAGGAGCTATAGCGTGCCATCAAACAAGGTTGCAGAAGGTGGGATTTCACAGTTAATTGACAGTGAAAGAACCTCTTTGAATATGTTGTGTGAGATTTAAGGTAAGTCACAGGAGAATCAATCATTCAACATCTCTTTACATGTAGGAGTTCATGTAAGAGACTTGTTACGAATAAAGTTCTGTGTAACTGATTTAATAAACAAAAAAAAAAAAATTAAATTCAGATAACCAGGTCTATTTAGTTAGCAGCAATTTAATGAAACATCATTTTTAAAATACATGAGTACAATTGAATATATAAAATCAGGTCTATATAATACTTGGCAGTATTTAATTGAAAATAATTAAGGTTCAGATAAAGCATAAGCAAAACCGATCGGGGTAGGAGGGAGGGCTTCTCACCCTACCACACGTACAAAACAAAGTAATTCCAACTTCAACTTATATATCATATGCTAATACATATTCATTAATGTTTCCTGTAAACTACCTCCTATTTCCGATTCTTGAAATCAACATCATCATACTCTATGGCGCATGCTTCACTTGTTGCTAAGGGGTCTCCCTGCTTCTTTTGGTGGTCTTCAAGATGAAGGCTTCGGGTCTTCCTCGCTGTCCTCTGGATAACCCCCACAAGTTATGCACGTGCACTAAACTTTATATTATGTAAGTAAGCATTATATAAGCCTTTGAAATAGTTAATACCACAACTTAGGTTCCATACCTGGAATAGTTCCAACTTTGTCCATCTCAAGGCCATTTGTATCTTGAGACATTGCTTATCTACATCCTGTCTCTTGTAACATCTACAAAGGGGCCCATCTCCTTTATAACCCTAACTACTCCCACATTTTTTTTAATACTTTATAACAATAATTTTCTAATACTAATATAGTTATTATTTTAATTAGCATGAATCGTCTCCATTTATCACAGACTTTTGCTATGTTCCCCCTCTTACCAATATTTGGTTGTGAAGAGCAGTAAAAACCTTGGTATGTTCCATTATTGAAAACATCCATCAGTCATATATTTTGCATTTCTCTGATGAATCAATTATTCCAACAAGAAACTTCTCTAATTTGTTTAATAAACTGAAAGAGCAGTTAGAAGTAATAAAAGATGGGCAACAGGAGAGAAATCTGAAGAGAAAAATATGAAAAATCTGGAGGCAACTAGGAAATTTAAGTAATGGAGAAGCACCTCTGGGAAAAAAAAACAGAGGTATACAGAAAGTTGAGCTGTATCTTGAGCTCCATGTTTTATCAGGGTGTCCTAGGTTACAATGTAAGATGTGCCCAAAGTATGTATTCTGTCACCATCTTCAGGAGCTGCTGAAACCAGGTGAGGCAGTGTTCCCTTTGTCCCCTCCCTCTGGACTATCTTCTGTTAATGGGCCCATCAGTGCCTTGCTGCATTACTCATAGGTAACTCTGTCTTGACTTCAGCAAACATTTCAGAAGCAACAGAATAATTGAGGTTTCTTCTCTTTTAAAGCTGATAGTTCCTGAACAAAGGTTACTTGGAATTTACATTCTGTGACACTCAGCAGACACAAAATAGTCTGATACAGACAAAAGAAATTTTTCAAACTTCTCTTTAGTGATGTTTTGTACACCAGGATTTACTTTATTCCTCTCCCATGGCACTCCTCACCAATGGTAAATATAAATGCTTTTCACAATGTTCTCAAGAAGTCATCCCTAACACATTCACTTTACAACACTTACTAACAATCGTTTTCATCGTCACACTCTGCCCTGTGCTCTTCAGTAAGGACCATACCTTCAGGCATTCCTTCTGTCTTGGTATACAGGTTATACTGTGGGAATTCACAGCTCCTGAAGCTTTTGTATCGTTTGATGTATTTGATCACATGAGTACAAATGTGCATACCAAGAGATACATAGCACTCTTCCTTGTTACTTATTAGTCACAGAAAATGAATATACTGCTCGAAGAGCAAATTCCTTGTTTCCTAACACATCCATGAAGTGGCAGAGCTTGTAATTAATCACCTCAAGATTCAAGAGACCAAGATACTTAGAGACCTCAGTCTTCATCAACACTTATAAAATGATAAAAGAAAATACTAAGGAAATTTTACACCAGATCAGTTAAATCATTATCAGTTAGTGTGCAAAACTGACACCACTAAAACTTCACTATCCCAAAGAATTTCTTAACTATTGCAGATATCCCAAGAAACCTTTTCCCTCTTTTAGATGCTCAGAATACATCTATAGTTCTAAAAGATGCAAATTCAGACAGCATATGTATTTTACAAACTGACTTGTAATTACTGATATTTGGATTACCCAACCATTAACACCGTGCTCAGAAGCACTAAAGCAATTCTGTAGACATGCTCATGCATTCTCCCTGGTTTTATACCATTTTGTGCAGAGTATAATTGACTGGTAATTAGGATTCTTTAATAAACTATTCTGCAGTTCTTCTTTCTCCTTAAAAAAAATCCCCTTAGGTCTGAGTTCAATCCCTTAAAAAAAGGTGTCTCAGGTATTAACAATTGACCTGATCTCTACTCTTGGAGTTTGTCTTTCCTGCAAATTACTTCATGCACTACTTATACAGGTGTAGATGACACAATTTTTGTACTGCTGTGGTACAGGATGTCAATCTAGAAATCTTCTAAGAGCTTAATCTCACTCACTGTCCCACTGAGTTGAGCATGATGCCTGGTGGCAGCAAGGACTATGATAATGAGCAGCTGCTGCACCAGATGCTCCCAGCTGTGCTACTATTGCCACATCCCAACTTCAGATGCAGTCATGCCATGAGTTTTGTTCTGCTAAAGAAATGCATTTTAAAAATTTAATGTCACACTTTGCTTAAAGAAGAAAAGTGAAACTTTTCTGCTGGGCCTAAAGATCACATCCTGGCAGCCTAGAGTGATAGCTTGATATTTCATTTTCCAAGAAGTCTAAACAACCACAATAAATTTACAAAGGTAGACATGCTACACTGTTAAATTTCATTTCATGCTTACTAAGCAAACATTATCAAACTGTAAGTACTGTCATCCTCTGTCTTTTTAGTTAGAAATCTTGTAGCCAATAAAGGTGTGACCTTGAAATATTCCACAGATGGATGAAGTCACTTAATTTGCTAGTCCTTTGTTACACATTTTGCACAATTGCAAAGTTAGGTCACATTTACTCCAATTACACTTTACAGTGAATTTACAAACTGCATTATCATTAAGAGTTACTAAAAGTGCATTAATGAACCATGTGTCTGAACTGCTATGAAAAATTCCGTTTTGAAATTAAAAATGCTGAGACAATGCAGAAGCTGTTTTTTTTTTATATATAGGCAGTACTCCTAGAATTATTTTTTCTGCCAAAACATAAAAAGTAAACCTGCATGCTATTTTTCTAATACATTGTCAAATCTGTCAAATGGTTTCTGTTTATGAAGCCAGTGAAAATATATGGCCTTGTGAAAGGATGATAAAATGTTACAGAACAGAGGCATAAATTTATCAGGATTTTTCATGTGGGCTCAATGTATTCTGATTTTCAAGGGAAAAGTAAAGGAAAAATTCCAATGCTGTTTTCTTAAGGGATAGCTATTGTTTTCTGATACTCCTATTGCATTTGATATACTACACCAGAGTCACTACACCAAACAACCAAATATATACAATGATATACCTTTTTTAATGATGTAGTTACCTAAAAAAATCCTGTTCAGTTACAAGATATAATGATTCATTACTACTTCAAATCACTTTTTTTTTTCAGTTTAATTACCAAATAAGAAGACTAACTGAGTAAGAATAACAAAACTCTGGAAAGTACTTAGGATCTCTAATGAGTTGTAAACTCCTGTAAATAAACAAAGAAGTTGAAAAATAAGCATTTTGCATCTTAAAAAAAAAAAAAAAAAAAATAAAAAGCAAATAAAAGTTAATTTGAAGTACTGCTTGGTTGCTTCTAAGTATGTTCTTTTTTTTGACTCAAATGATTCCCTTCTGAAAGATCCACCATCTCCACCTCACCAACACATATCCCAGTAACTGATTCCCCACAGGGATAGAGCTACTTTGAAATCAAAAGGACTCTGCAAAGAATAAAATCAAGCTCCACATCACCACACCTGGAAAGAGACATAGCTTCCATCTAAATTGTACGTGGTTTGGTTTTGGATTTAAAATGCAAAATATCTCAACCAGATTCTCTCTTGGCCACTAACTTTGTTTGGTTTTTTTTGGTTACTCTTACCTTTAAAAACACCTTCTCTGAATATTGGCATCTACTGAGGCCAGTGGGAAAAACTTCCACTGTCTGAAGTCAATGCCCTATCCCTGCAAATGTTCAAGGCTGGATGAGGCTCAGAGAAGCCTTATCTAGGGGATGACATTCCTGCCCATGGTGGGGGCTTGGGACTACATAATCTTTAAGGTCCCTTCTGACTCAAACCATTCAGTGATTTTATGACTTAGAAGGAGGGATTTTTGACAGATTCTGATTTCAAGCTTTAGTGGTTACTTTACAACAACCAAAAGGAAGTGGTAGCATGAAAGGGCAGGTGGGGAATGACCCTATCTTTTGCAGCTCACATCCCTGATGCCATCAACAGTTAATCATGAGTCCAAAAGTTAACACCTGGCAGGTGTCTGCAAAACCAAAGCCTGCAAGAGTTGGAGGAAATTGTTGGGCAATGGTTTTAAACGAAAAGAGGGTTGATTTAGATTAGACATTTTGAAGAAGTTTCTTACAATGTTCGTGGTGAAGCATCAGCACAGGTTGCCCAAAGAAGTGGTAGATGCCCTATCCTTGGAGACATTAAAGGTCCACTGGACAGGGCTCTGAGCAATGATATCTAGTTGAAAATGCTCCTGCCCATTGCAGAGATGGGGGCAGGGTGCACAAGATGGCCTTTAAGTTTCCTTTCTACCCAAATTATTCTATGATCACAATGATTCATAGAATTACAAAGGGTACCATCACCTTGAAACAATGAAATAATGCATATGGGTTAATCACTGGCTCATCTCACCACCATCTTTCCACTTCTCACTAATCCATACTCTTTTGCCCCTGCAATGGGGCAAAGGGCCAAATGAGCTCAAAGGGCCAATACCACGATACCACAAACCCCAGAAGTTACACATGGACTGACAATTATTCACCAAATGAAAACATTTTTGAGGATTTTTTTACACTCTCAGCAAGTTAGTAGATAGCGAATGTGCCAGCAGATAAAGGCACAGTACTTGAAACAGTAGTAAACTGGCAGCATGGAGTTGCAGGGGGTTGTTTAGAAATGGAGTTATGCTAATGTCTGGTGTACATTTGCTTAAAAATGTATGCCAAACAATGTTTAAATTATGCAAATAGCCTGACCACAAGTGAAGAAATGCAATATTCAAGCCACTTAAAGACCTTCTTTCAAACTCATGTGTATTTATTTTTAATGGGCACATCAACATCCATTAAGCACAAGAGAATGAATTTCTTCTTCCCAATCACAATTATGGTCAACATGAGTCAGACTCTTCCAGCAGTTTCAAAGTGGATCTAAAATAAAGGATCAGTCATCTGTGATTATTTAAAGAGCTCATGGCACTTTCATGTAAGACAGGTGACTACCGGACAAAATCTCAGCAACTGCTGGTAATTCCACTACAGTTGCATGAGGTAGATTTTCCTCAGTATTGCAACTGGAGATGTGGCAGCTAGGCTTGTTCTAATTCTATAGTCTCAAAGCCACTAGTTGTCATCTTTGAAAACTCAAGGAGATCCAAGACTAGAAAAGGTCAACTTCAGTCTTAAAGCAGATGGAGGGAGGGAGAGGAAGATCTTCATATGATTCGTATTAAACTTTCACTCAAGAAAATACTGAGATTAAAAAATCAAACAGAACATTTAAACAATAAATCAACAAACAACACTTGGGAAAAAAAACAAACAGCCAATCTGGATCTCTCATGATTAAATGATATCAAATTCACAGCAAGACAGCAAACCATCTAGACAGAGCACAACAGACGTCACATGTGTGAACTAAATATTCTCACAATTATGCAATATATGTCACTCTCTTAAACAAAGTTCACCAGTGTCAAGGTGAATGCAAATCTGACTGGAAAGCTACACTGAATCCAAACAGGAAAGAAATAATGTGAAAGATGTGGATCCATTGCTACTCAATATTTTACTTCCTATATATTATGCATATGCAATCTATTTTTGTGCAATTTCCACTTTTATCTATCTAGGTCATGAATATATCCCAAGACATCACCAATTTTAGACCAAATGCAAGCACTCTGGATGAGCAGATTAGAATAGAAAATAAACAGATTGAAGTAATCATCTGAAAGAAACAAGATGCTGTTCAGTAAGGAGAAATGCAAGATATTCCAGTAAGCAGGAATATGCAAATATATAACCTGGGGATGAAGAACAAGTGATTAGGTAGGTATTACCCTGAAAAGCATCTGGTTACCACAATCATTCAGTAGTTAAACCCAGCTCCACAACACCCACTATGGTAAACTACACAATCATACATATATATTTAATAGCATTATTGCACACAGAGCTACTTCTTTGCTCTCCTACACTTGTAAGGTCTGAACTGGATGCTTCTGCCCACATTTAAGATGTCAGAGGTTTTTTGTGGTTTTTTAAAGTGTGCATGGATTAAAGATCTGTAAAATTTAATCAGAATAAGAAATAAAAGAGAAGCAGAGAGGACTAAAGTGGAAACAGAATACACAGAAACATCAAAGACCATGAAAAAGAAAAAAAAATTATTTTCCATTTTCTACAGAGATGTCTGGAAGATTCAGGTGGAACATAAAATAAAACACTCAGCAGGTAAGGGCAGTGGGATGATCTAACAGAATCCCCAAGAAATTCAACTAAAGCAAATGCCAAGACCTGCAGCACAGGCACCAATTGGAAAGAAAAGCAGCTCTTCTGAAAAGGACTGGGGGGTCTTGGCTGACAACACATTGCACACCAGCCTGCAGGGCATCCTTGTAGAAATGAAGATCAACTCCATACTGGGCTAAATCGGTAACAGCACAGACAGTGTGATCCTTCAACACAATTCAGCACTTTGTCTGATCTGGAGCACTCCATGATAAAGACATTCTCTTTGCCCAGTGGAGGGCCATGGCAGTGATGAAGGGCTGGAGCATGCAGTGTATGGAGAGAGGCTGAGGGGCTTGAGTCTGTTTAGTTTCTAACCTTTAGAACAAAAGGTAAAGGGAAACCCAAGTGTTGTTTTCAAGGTTCTGGAGAAGAGCAATCCAGCCTCTTCTCAGAGATTCACAGTGGAAGAACAGAAGACAACAAACATAAGTTACAAAGAGTGAAACACAAATTATTTTAATTAGATAGAAGGGAGGGAAAAAATCATGGAGGCGTGGTAAAACTTTAGAGCATATTTCTCAGAGAAGATTTATGATCTTTAAAGTTATTCAAAATTCAGCTGAATAGGGGCCCTAAGCAACTTGGCCCAGCTTCAAAAGTGGCCCTGCCTTGAACAGCAGGCTGGACCAGGCAACCTCCAGAAGTTCCCTTCTACTTACATTTTATAATTCTTCTACAGCGTTTGTGAGGAATGACAAAGATAGTGCCTTGACCTAGGAGATCATCTATACAATCTCCAGAGGTTCGTTCCAGCTATTTTTTCCTGCAGTCCTGAAGACTGAAAGGCACTAATAAATAGACAGAACATGAGTTTTCTCCCTTTTGTGTGAAGAGTGCTTCATTCATTTTCGCTAATGGATTACAAATATAAACAAATATTGTATAATTACATACTTAGAAATTTGATAGTAATAACATTCAGAAATTAATCTTAGATACCAAACTGCATGGAAAACAAGGGGAAAAATTATAGGGGAGAATGCTACAATAGGCAGCAGATAAAGTAACATTTTCAAATACTTCCTTATCCCATCTGTAATTCCCAGAGAGGCTCTCAGGCACTTCACTGAAAGCCAAAACTGGAACCTTCTCTTAGTGTTGGGCTGACAGTCTGTAGTGAGAGAGGAATACATGGTGCACAATCACTTTTAAAAGCCCTTTTTAACTTTCAAGGCCTTGAAGGCACAAAAGACAGAGAGATTGGTTATATCACATGGGGAATTTATCTGGACAATCCAAAAATATTCAAGGCAGGAACAAAGATCCTTCAGCTGATAACATAAGCTTTCTAAACCTAATTTTACAGTGGAAGGATGACGATACAGCCCTATTTTCCATATGTCACAGTTTAGAGAGCAGTGATGATGTATGCAGTCCATTGAGAAGAACTAAACCTTAAGCTAATACCTTCTGATAAAAGAACTGAAGATATTATAAAATCAAAATTCTGTAATTTCCTCTCTCAAACCTGCAGATCATTTTGAACATGCAAATGCAAAATAAAAATGCTTTATTAAAACTCTACACTAACACAAATTTCCTTTAAGGTGCAGACATAACACTTTGTCCTCACTATAAAAAAGCTGTTGATAAATGAAAGAGCTTGGTTGGAACTGCTTACATTAATCCACTAGTGGCAGGAGAGACCACAGTAAAAGCAATTACTCAATGTGACTGATTTTGTCAGCTTAAAAGAATAAATATTGCTTGCATTATCAAGATGTATAGTTTTTGACACATTTTGTGTAAGAAAAAAACATGATTATCACATGAAATATTGGCCAGCAGACTATTTTTTCATAACTCTTTTGAAAGGCAAGACTGCCCTTCTGCCAGCTAAAGCTGTAAAAGTCTTTCAACATTATAGTTCAAAGAATAGTCCAGACAGTTCCCAGACTCTGTGAAGCAAGTTCTTCAGATGCATCTCACAGGCTGGCAAAAAAAAANAAAAAAAAGAAAAAAAAAAAAAAAAAAAAAAAAAAAAAAAAAAAAAAAAAAAAAAAAAAAATCTTATTTGCATATAGGCAGAGAACAATAGAATGCTCACTTGCTGAGAAGCCTGAAATTTCAACCTGCATATAAATATCTATTTTTATAACTATATATATATATTTCCTTTTAGAGTAATTCTTAGTATTTTTGGTGATTCAGGGTTGGGAGTTAGACTTGTTCCTTTTTTTTTTTCTTTCTTATAGAATTTTTTCCTATAAGTTGCTAGGGGACTAACTACTGAGTACTTATGGGTGCTTTGCGAAAACAACGGGATGGCCAAAAGTTGGGAGGCGAGGAAAGATAACACGAGGTTTTGTGGGGGCAGGGAAACACGGGGCTGGG
>WAAE01024975.1:50114-81132 GCA_013400495.1 Nicator chloris
TATATATATATATATATAAGTAAAGAACTGCTATTCCTACTCTCAATATCTTTGCCTGAGAGCCCCGTTAATTTTCAAAATTCTGATAATCCAGAGGGAAGGGGTTTTAATTGTCCATCCCAAGGAGGGCCCTGCTCTCCCTAGCAGACACCTGTCTTTCAAACTAAGACATTCAGCTACATAAAGTATGCATATATACATATCACCCACAGAGGTCTTTACACTTGAAAGTAAGTACATGAAATAAATTAACAGTTCTGCTACAATTTAAAGTTAACCAAGTATATATGCCTTTATCTTCCAGAACCTATATACATATATGTAAAGACATGCACACACAGACATTTTACTCAACTATGAAATTTTAAAAGCTTAAGATTTAGTAAGATTTTGATAGCTACATACTTATCTGAGATTAGCTCTTCTTACTTCTACCACGGTAAAAATCTGAGTTTGTAAAACATGCTGTTACCCCGGAAACAAGAAAAAAAATACATGCGCAATAGGAATATAAATTCAAAAACCTTGGATGAAACTATATATACTAGAAGTGAATAATTTTTCTCTCACTTCCCTACATCCAAGCTAAAGATTTCATCATTACTATAATCAATGTATGCATGACCTCAGTAATAATTTAATGGCAGAAAAAAAAGAAGGGTTAACCCTCCTAAATAATAGAAAAATTGGAAAAACAAATGTTATAATTTTATACTCTGTACTTTTTCAGCAATCATGGCTGGAAGCTTTATCCTTCAAAACCGACTGGCATCCTGTTAGAAAAATTTTAAACTGTTAAAAAAATTTTAATGGCACAAGAGAACAATGCAGCTCTCAGGAGTTCACAGAAAATTACATTGTTCCCAACATGCCAAATTGAGAAAAGTGCCAAGATGTTTGACAGAGGCTCTCTCCATTATGAATCGTTACCTACAGGAAAAGAAATTTCTGCTTCAACTTACAAGGGCAACCTACTGTTTGCAGGTGCAAATTCCAGGGGTACGATTTTTACACTACTCTGTATCTTCTGGGAAAAGCAGAAATTGTCACAACATTTTATGCGCTATCGGAACATGACATTTAGGTACTGACAGAACAAGGCACGCAGTCAGACAGCAGTCTTTGTCAATAATGATACTTCTCACGTAAATGCTGTCTGATTGTGTGGGGAGCTTTTGAAGATTTTATACACTTATAAATTTCTGCATTTGACAAAAACTCCTTTTTTAACATTCTAATCAAATTAGTTTGCTTACCAGCTTGTTGCAAATGGGTAATACCAATGACTTGCTTAATTTTTAAAGTATATTCCTTAGCAAACAAGAAATTCAAGATAATTGCTGCTGGAAAAATTGCTGTAATCTGATCCCATAAAATAGTGCATTTAAGAGACATGCTAGAGAGGATCCTGATACCCTGACTTAAGAAAGGGATTAGGTTAATACCACTTCTCTTCTGAACACTGCATTTAACACAGTTCAATTATATATCTTTGTTAATTTATGAGTTCTCATGCTAGACTTGTTACTAGACCAGGAGAGATGCAAAAACAGCAGCTGGATTAAATTAAGTGCTGTAAAATTTAGGTGGATTACTTAAGAGCTAGAAAATTTCAAGAAGCTGCACAGGCTACTAACATGACATTCTAAGGGTAAAACCAGAAGTATCACCAGGCAGATGAGAGCACTACATTGCAGAGGTAGGAAACACATTAGAGCATTCGTTGTTCTCATTTCCAAACATCAGAATCTTGATCCATCACTTTTTATATTCTGCAGGGCTATTCTAACAACTTCAAACACTTGCAGGTTCAAAATCCATGAAAGGTATATTTTAAACAACCCAGAAAATGTCGAATTCTTTTGCGTGGAAAATAATAATTGGCCCTGAATAACAGCAAAATAAATGCCTAGCCATTTGGTGTACTCAAAAGGCTAGAAAAAATCAAGCACTATAAGTAATCCTATTAGTTACAAACACACTCAAACACAAACAGCAACTGCATGTGCTGGAAAATGTGTTTTTGTCAAGTTTAGAAAAATTATTTGAATTATCATAGTCTCCAGCTGTCTTTCTAATCACCATCCCAATAATTTTGTGTAATTTCTCATAGATGAAATCTCTCTGTGCTGCTTAGTGCTGTTTATCCCAATCATCTTTTGCTTGACTTACAGATGACTTCTCCTGCACTCTTGCCTTTTTTCTTTCTCCTTTATCGTCTTTATCTTTTACTTATCCTCCCAAAATCTTTCTTCTCTTCCAAAATCAGTTTTAATCCTATAGTTGCCCATCCTGTTTTCAATAGCTGCTTTTCTTTCCCACGGAGAGGTTAAATATCCCACCAGAAACCTGCAGGAATGGAGAAGAGCTGGTGAACATTTTACTTTGCTTCTATAGAGGAAAGAAGACGAAGGTTCTTTCAGACAAATGGTGTTCCAGCAACCTCCTTTAGCACCTGTTGTTCCTGCCTGCTCCCCTTTCACCCAGAGCTCCCCCATCTGGCTACTGTGTCACTGACTCCCTATACTCTCCACTGCCTCTGATTTCTGCTTTCTACCGTGTCTCATGGGTATTTTCCCCTAACCCCAATACTCAGATTTTAAAATATACTCACACACACGTCTGTGTACTGACATATAAACTTTCTAACAGGAGAAAGCCTCTTCCCTTCCTCATTACCTTAACTTTATTTTTGCATGTATTTTTCTCCTCAAGAAGACTCATAGTAGATCATACACAAGAAGCACAAAGTTCCCTTCTCTTATGAGCTAGTTAAACTTACACAACTCAGTTCTAATATCTCTGCAAATATTCCAGATATTGCAACAACTATGACCATTGAGAACATTGCTTCTGAAATAATAACTTTCTATTTTCTGTTTTTTCTGAAACAACTGCTTGGAGTCCAAGAAAACTGTGTCTTGGGCTCAGAGTCTTCTGATCCCTTTCATGATGCAGAGTGACAGACAGCTGTGCTTTTATATTCAAGTTAAAGATTAGGCATGCTAATAAAAACCCAGCAAGGACTGGAAGATGCTGCTGAGCACCCCATCTCTCTTTGGCACAAGACAGCAGCTCCCAGCTCCTGCTGAACCAAGCCTCCTGATTCCAGAGATACTCCTGCCGGTGTCAAAGTCAGGACAAGCAGCCCCAGCTCTACCCTCCCTCTCCCCACACAGCCTCTACAGTTCCTGTCCCACCACCTCTACACTCCTCCTTTTGCTGACCTGGGACAGCTGTCCAGGACATCAAGCCATCAACCAAGTCACGAGCCTATCTTAAGTTAAATATAAGCTTCCTAGGAGGGTCTAGCACCCACGCAGCTGTCTGCTCTTCATGTGTTTCTTACAGAAATTCCAAAATTATGGCACAGCTGTAGCTTTAATGCAGCCATCTGCCACTTGAAAAGACATTCTCCATCATTAGACTACTTATTTTGGAAGGAACATTGAAACCTACAATATTAAATTGATTTTCTCTTATTTTTCTCTCTTACTGCTGCAGCTGACGTGCAATTCAACCTACTCTTTGTGAGAAAAGGTCCATTTCCACATCCTCTTGAGCAAACTTTTTTCTTCCTAAAGCTCCATCAAGGCTGCCCAATGCAGATCTCTCAAGTTATCTTCACTGTTGTCTTTGAAGCAGATTAATTTTCTTTTCTTCCCCAACTCCTGCTCTGTAAGAACAGCTTCAGCTAAAACCAGGAGGGCATTCACACAAATGAAATGCTTTCACTTAAGAAAGCACCATCACAAGCAATGCTCATCACAATGAGCAAACAGGGAAGGCTCCATCACGTGTGCTGAGCTACACCATGGGAAGCAGGGCAGCAAGGCAGCACTGGTCTGTGTCAGACTGAGCACCAGGTAAGGACTGGATTTTAATCACAGGAACCTCTGTCAGACTAGCTCTGTCTGAGCTTCCTCAGAGAAAGACAGACTATTCAATAATAATCTTCAGTCATCTGTCATTTTTGGACATATCTCAGAGAAAAAGAGGAGTGCTTCTTTCCAACTCGAGGTACTGCTGAGCCAGGTACTTGGAAGGATTTTAATTATTTGGCTTTGACCAGGATCTGAATGACGAACACCTAAAACAAATCTGAACCTGGAGTCTCTATCAATGAGCCTCTCTCCTTCCTAACTGTTTACATTTTGGTCCTGTTTTTCATGTCTGATACATACCAGGAGAAGACTTCTAGCCCCTGCTACCTCAGGAAAAGGACAATGATGCTCTGTTGAGCTGTTACTGCACCTGGCATTCAGCTACAGGACTTTCTAGAGGATAGCAGAGGATGGAGACACTGGGAAGCTGGGGACTAGCAGACCTGTGATGACACTGCCTACATGAAATATAGAGCTGTGCTGCTGGCACTGGAAAAAAATTTCTGTATTTCCATCTTGCAGAGATTCTTCCTGTGCTTTCAGCTTTCCACTGAACACCCTCCCTTGACAAGACCTCTCTAACAGTACAGCGGATGAGGCAGAAGCGAACACAAGCAGAGGTCAGTGAAGGACCTTACCTCTTTCATCATAAAACTGCCAGTTAAAAAACACATCCTGTGACTAAAAAGTGTGTGACAAAACAGTCTAAATAAATATCAACCAAGCCAATATATGGGATTTTTTTTCTATTAGGAATTTGAATATTTTACACATCTCTAAAGAAAATATTCCAACTTAAAAAAAACAAAAACCATCATAGAATTGCAATGTGAGAAGTCTGAGTTTTGGAGTAAGGTTTTTGGTTAAGTATTCCCAAAGACAGACAGCTCCCTTCCAGGGAGTTGAGGTCCTGCAACCATTTCTTCAATAAACAACAATAACAACGAGAAATACTAACCCATGGCTTGGTTAGGACCGGATAATAAAATTCTCCTCACTCACAGAAATGTTAAAGCAGAGTGTGAATAAAGCTAAAAATACCATTTGAGCAGAGCAACAATATCAGAGAAACTGTAACATGAAGTCATGAAACAGCTTCAGTGTCTGCCTTGAAGACACGTGCTCACTTGCCAAGTCAGTCAGAAAGAATTAACTTTCAGCAAAAAAAGGGTATAGTATATGAAAAAATACTTGTTTGAAAGTTATACTGCAATTTTTCATCTTTCCACAGACTATTTCAAGCTTTCAGGCATGATTTGCTGATTTTCATCTTGTTAACGGTAATGCTATCACAGGGCACATCCATCCTGTCCTTGATGCTTGTGTAACAACACCCCCAAAAGAGAAGAGATTAAAAAAAGGAATACTTTGCAACTTTCTTGATAGGTAAGAACAGGAAAAGGATTGTATTAAAAGCGTCTTGAATTTTGGGATAGAGGTTTCAGGTTAAGGATCTGTTAAGAATAAAGAAATCTGTTTGAAGGAAAAGCTAAAGAAGCAATGATCTCAACAACAGAATTACTGTCCAGGTTTCAGAACCAGGGGCCATCATGACTGCTCCCCAGCCAGCAAGGCAATATAAAACCCAAGGTGTCAAGACAAGATACTTGATTATGAGCTATTCAGGATTGACTTAAGAAAAAGAATATACAGAGGCAAAATGCTCTCTCTAGGTTAAAGGTTTGGATTCGGTTTGCACTGAAGGAATTGGCTGATGGAGTTATTTGGACAGCTTTTCAATCAGCATGTGAGCAGCATCCTGTGTACGAGGACTGGATAGAAGAGACTGACACCTGTGGTTGTGTGTTTAAGTTTACTGCATTTATGAATTATTGTATGTTCTGTATCCCCATTTCCCCTAAGCTAAATGGTTCATCCCTGAAGTTTTATCCACCCCTAAGCTGTCGGTTAACCTAGCCCTGCCCCTCTCCTGAATGTTCCATGCCAATCCTTCCCTTGGGCCAGCCCCTGTCCAAACCTCTCCATGAAATTCCCTTAAACCACGACATGCCACTGGCCCATGTGACCCTTTCTCCTCCCACTGCTTTCCCCATTGACTCCTGGATTGTGAAACCCCACCTAGCGATGCTCCCACTCTCTCTCCTTATTAGTTAAGCCCTTGTTCCCACCCCCTAGACCTCCCCAGTTTATAAACTGATACACACTGTGTTCTGGGTTCTTCTGTCCCTGTCCCTTTGAGTGAATAAATGTCTCAGAATACAAACAGAGGAACCTCCCTCTCGGTCTTTACTCCCAACCTGCGCCACATTTAGATCTTTGTGCTGTAGAGCAAGAGCTCTAAGCTGCATCTCCCATTGTCCCCTTGGAATTCATGTCCCATTCTGGTGTCACTGTCGGGGTGGCAGAGCTAGCCCAGAGACTCCAGCACGGTGTCAGCTGGCACCCAATGTGGGGCCTTCTGTCTGAGGACCCCACGGACGATCTGTGGATTTATTCTCCATGAAGATCTGGCCATCAGCTGCCTCCTGTGAGCAGACCAACTTTTGTCTGGTGGTGCTCCAGGAGGGGAAGGCAACAACCCTCTGGCACCTGAGAGGATCACCTTTGGCTGAGGGACTTTAGTACCCAAAGGGAGGGGGTATTCAAGAGAGTTGGGTGAGGATGCATTGCTTCCCCAGAGCGGGGGCAGCCAGGATCCTACAGGCCACTGCTGTTGGCTGCAGTTAACAGCTACTGCCCGGACCGGTCTCCAGCCCATTTTGTTCAGTTTTTCCTTTTGCCACAGGGAAGGGAGGATTGTGTTGTGTTGAGTCTGACAGGAGTGGAGATGGGTGCTAGGTTGTCAGCTCAACAGAGAGGGATTTTTTTCCAGGTGGTGGAAATCCTTGATGGTGGGGGGAAAACGTTTAAGTTTTCTCAGGGGTTGTGGAAAAGATTTGTCAGGTGGTTGTTCTTACACTTTCCAAAACTGTCACAGTTGGAAATTGAGACTGTCGCTTTTTGGGAGCAAGGGGGAGCTAAATTTACAGATTCAGTGAGACTAGGAGACGATTCAGCTACTAAATTCCTTAAATTGTTCATTTTAATTCAAACAGAGTTAGTAGAAAGAGGGAAAGGGCAGGAACAACCAAGACAATCTTCCCCAGTTTCCCCATCCCTCGGTCCTAAACCCCTTCCCCCTCAGCTGGGAGGACTGCAGGAAGCAGACAGCAGTAAAGCGCAGGGCAGCCACTGTCTCCCTGGCTCCCCACAGCCTACCCAGCACCCTAGCCCTGTCGGTGAGGTACCCATTGTCAGGGACCTTTCCCTGAAACCCTTTTCCCCAGTTGCTGATCGCCAAGTTGTTGTTCAGGAGAGTGTTCAGGTTTCCCCATTTACCCAAAATGGCTCCCAAGGGGCACAAAATGGCGGAGACCACATGGTGAGCCCCCCTCCCTTGTGCTTCTCCTTCCCAGAATCCCTTTCTTCCCTTGCCCAATACCTTCCTGTCCCAAAACTCCTCCTCCTCCTACCCCTCCTCTTCCCTTGGTTCCTCCCCTTCCTTCCTGTCAACTCCACCTCCTGTTCCCATGAGGTCATCCTCAAGTCCTGCCCCTGTTACTTCCCCCATCTCAGGGAGCTCTGCCCCACCTCTTATGACTTTTGCCACCTTCCTCCTTCCGGTTCCCACGCTGTCAGGACCGGATGTGATGGGCCTGGGAACTGGAACTTGGAACAGGAGGCCCTTCCATTCGCCACACCTGTACATTACAACTGTATGAGAAGGAACCCTTCCTGGGAACTGTTCTTGTACCAAAATAAAAAGGAACTCTGCAAAGCACAGAAAGAGTTCGGGAGAAGAAATGAGTATTTTAGAGGCCTCCTTAAAGCCACCTGCTCGTCAAATGTGTTACTTCCTAGTGACCTCCGGGAGTTATTTTTGTGTCTCTTAACTCCCAGAGTATCTTTGGTGGGAGGAAGCATGGAAGAGGTCACTTAAGGAGCTCCTTCCTGAGCTTTTAAGAGTTCCAGAGTGCGCATTTGATGCTGATCAGGACCCAATTACATTTGAGCATCTGTGTGGAGAAGGGGAATGGGCTCTGGCAACTAAATAAGCTGAGAAAATTCCACCACAAATATTAGATCATGTAAAGAGCGCTGCTGAGAAGGCTTTGATTACAATGCCTACAAATGAACCTAAGGTTAGCTACATTAACATTAAACAGTCTCTTCAAGAGTCTTTTGTAGACTTTGTGGAAAGGCTTTGGGTGGCAGTCAAACAACAAGTGGAGAGTCAGTTGGTGCAGATAGAAGTGATCACCGAACTGGCACAGGCCAATGCGAATGATGTGTGGAAACAGATCATCTTGGCCTTGCCACTGGATCCACCACCAACTCTGGAAATGATGATTCAGGTGTGAGCCAAGAAGGCCGTCATTCCGGAGCCACATAAGAGAGGAGACGAGATGAACAGTCGCTGCAGCAACATCTGTTAGACCGCGGAACGGGCCACTCCGTTGTTACATTTGTAGGCAGGAACGAAACCTTGCCAGGTTTTGCCCACAAGCAAAAACCTAGCAAGGTGACCAAAATAACATGCGAGGTGGGGTGGGACAAACCCAATTCTGAAAAAACTGAATGGGGAGTGCAGACCTGCCCTGCGTGAGGACAAAAATGGAGCAGGTCAAAAAGGGGCTGAGGGAGGACAAGTTTATGATAATAAAGTTTGGGAGCCACATCAACCATTCAAGCTCACCACAATAAAAAACGTACATTTCAAGTCCTATCATTGGCAGCTTATCTCCGTTGACCCACTGGACATGACTTCTTTTCTTGGACTGGGCTGTAAGTATTTCGTGATCGGGGACACCAAGCACATGCCCCTGGAGCCTGAGATTTCTCCCGCGATCATAACATCTGATCCAGAAGAGCTCATTCTCATGGCTTGCTGTGTCCACCCACCCTATTTCCTCCCCAAAGGCCAGGTAATAGCTCAAGACATCTCAATGCTAACAAAGCTCCCAGTGGACAGTTCAGCTCCAGGTGTCTACTGGGTGGAGGTGGTGGGGGAGGACAAACCAATAATAGGATGTGGAATTCATCAAGGTGATGAATATCGTCATTTCAATGTATTATTGGACACGGGGGTGGATGTGACGATCATACCCTTCGCCTTATGGCTGTCACACTGGGATTTGCAACCCGTGCAGGGTAAGGTGCGTGGTATAGGAGGTGTTCAATTCACGAAACAATCTTGGAGTGTCGTACGAATTGAGGGGCCAGATGGGCAATTGGCCAGTGTGTGCCCATTCATTTTGGACTATAAGGTTCCCCTATGGGGGAGGGACACCATGGCGCACTGGGGGGTTCAAACTGAAATCCTTAAAACCCCTCAGGATTTTTCATAGCAGCCGCTGAGGAGCGCCCTACTCAGAAATTTAATTGGAAAACTGATAAACCAATCTGGATAGAACAGTGGCCGCTAAACGAAGATAAATTAAAGGCGTTCAATGAGCTCGTGGAAGAACAGTTGGCAAAGGGTCACATCGTGCCAACCACTAGTCCTTGGAATTCTCTGGTTCTCATTATTCGGAAGCCAGGGAAGGCTAAGTGGCAGCTCTTGCATGACCTCAGAAAAACCAGTGACCTCCTTGATGATATGGGGTCACTCCAACTAGGGATGCCTTCCCCATCGATGCTCCCCCAAAATTGGAATCTGACCATTATAGATATAAAAGATAGGGGTTTTTTTTTCCAAATTTCCCTTGACCTGGCTGGTACTCCACGGTTTGCCTTCTCAGTTCCCTCCATCAACTGAGAAGACCTGAGGAAACGCTACAAGTGGCAGGCGTTGCCTCAGGGAATGAAGAACAGCCCTAGCATTTCCCAGTGGTACGTGGCTTCCTTGCTGTCCCCTGTGCACACTAAAGCAGGGGGAGCCATCATCCTCCACTATATGGATTACGTGCTTGTGTGCACCCCCAATGATGACATGCTCCAATATGTGCTTGGCCTGACTGTTGACGCTCTTGCTGCTGCAGGATTCAAACTCCAGCAACAGAAGGTTCAACGGATGCCCCCCTGGAGGTTTCTGGGCCTGGAGATCACGAGCAGAACCATCCCACCCCAGAGGCTGGCAATCAAGGAGAATCCCAGGACATTGGCAGATCTCCACCACCTGTGTGGGTCTTTAAATTGGGTCAGACCCTGGCTGGGCCTCACCACTGAGGACCTAGCCCCCCTCTTCAATTTATTGAAGGGGGAGACAAGTTGTATTCACTTAGGGTACTGACCCCGGAGGCAAAACTCACTCTGGAGAAGGTACAGTCTGCGATGTCCAACAGGCAAGCCCATCAGTGCCTGCTGGACTTGCCATTTAAATTATATTGGGAAGACTGCCTCACCTCCATGGTGTTATATTTCAATGGGACAAGGATGTGGGCCAGGGGGACCCCCTCTTAATCACAGAGTGGGTGTTCCTCAGCCACCAGCAGTCCAAGAGTATCACTAAACCCAAGAACTGTTGGCTCAGTTGATCAGGAAAGCCAGAGCAAGGCTGCATGAACTGGCAGAGTGTGACTTCGCATGGATCCACTTACCGCTCAAATTGTCATCAGGTGAGCTGACAAAAGAGGTGTTGGAGCAATTGCTTCAGGAGAATGAGGCTCTTCAGTTTGCTTTGGACAGCTACCCTGGACAAATTTCAGTTCCTAGTCCAGCTCACAAATTGTTTAATTCAGAGTTCAATCAGACTTAAAAGAAAAATTGAGTAGGAAACCACTCAAAGCACTGACAGTTTTTACTGATGCATCCGGAGCATCCCACAAGTCAGTCGTGACTTGGAGGGATCCTCAAACTCAGCAGTGGGAGTCAGATGTTGAGGAAGTTGTGGGTTCCCCTCAAATTGCTGAGTTGGCTGCTGTTGTCAGGGCATTTGAGAGGTTTTCCGAACCATTTAATTTGGTCACTGATTCGGCTTATGTTGCAGGGGTAGTGTCCAGAGCAGAGAATTTGGTCCTTAAAAGAAGTCTCAAATACAAGCCTCTTTAACTTGCTCTCAAAATTAATTCATCTGATCTCCCACCGAGAGCAATCTTACTATGTGATGCATGTGAGGTTGCACACCAACCTGCCAGGCTTCATTGCAAAGGGCAATCGTAAAGCTGATGCCCTAGCCGCTCCAGCAGAGATGGTTAATCTATCTGCTCTGTTCACACAGGCCAAGCTGAGTCAACACAGGTTCCATCAGAATGTGCCTGGTCTGGTCCGCCAATTCCATCCAAAGCGAGATCAGGCCAAAGCCATAGTAGCTACGTATCCTAATTGTCAACAATATGCTGTCCCATCATTAGGCTCAGGAGTCAAGCCGAGGGGCCTCAATAGCTGTGAGGTGTGGCAAAACGATGTCACACACGTTTCCCAGTTCAGCAGAATAAAAAATATATACATGTATCTGTAGACACCTTCTCTGGAGCAGTTTATGTCTCTGCTCACACAGGGGAGAAGGCCACAGATGCACAAAAACGTCTAGTGCAGGTCTTCTCAGTGCTGGGGATTCCTAAGGTCATCAAAATGGACAACAGGCCCATGTCTGCCTCCAAGGTATTTGCGGAGTTCCTGCACCAATGGGGAGTAGAGCATAAGACCGGCATCCCCTACTCCCCTACAGGTCAGGCCGTTATTGAACTGACATACCAGTCCTTGAAAAGAATTCTTGAACAACAGAGAGGGGACAGCAGGGCACTAACACCACAATTGCAGCTGTGTAAAGCCCTCTTTACCATCAGCTTTTTAAACTGTTCCTTTGACAATTTGAATCCTCCAGTGGTGTGTCATTTTAATCAGAATGTTTCTTTAAGGTTGAGAAAACATCCCCTGACCATGGCCAAGAATCTGGAGACATGGGAAGTAAAGGACCCGCATGAGTTGGTAACCTGGGGCCGTGGGTATGCTTGCGTGTCCATGCCCTCCAGGCTGAGATGGGTTTCTCAAAAATGGGTAAAGCCTTATCTGCCAAAAGCACCTAAAAGACCAGCAAATCCAGTAAAAGATGTGACAGTGGCTTCCCTCAGGAGGCGTCGGCAGGAAGAAGTGGAGGAGCCTGAGCCCTGAACTTTTACCTCCATGTTATTTGTTGACCGTTTTCAGGTTATTAAAGTGTATTTCCTTTATTCTTCTTTAAGGCCATCCCATTCCCGAGAATGCGATTGTAACCCTTGTGGCTCCTAATAATCACTATCCAGTCTGTGGAGGCATGGATCGTTCCTCAGCCTTGGAAAAACATACGGGTAACCGTGGCCAGTGCATTGAAGCAAGATCATCTATGTATGTCGATGACAGCAGTTGACAATCCCTTGTCACCTTGCCTGGTGGGGTTTCCTTTTAAACCAACTCAAATTCCTGTAAGTTTATTAGATCTTTACAGTTACCCACGCCACCCCCTGGTGTTCCAAGAGCGCAGAGTGGCAAGTCCTCCTTCACACAATCCCTTAAATCTATGGAAGCTGTGGATGGTGGCATTGCCTGACACAGACCAGGAACCTCTGGAGTTTGAACTCCTTGGTTCTGCTCATGCCATCTTTTGCGTTCAATTAGACTACACCCCAATCTATCACCCAGAGACATTTACAAAAGTTGTTCAATACAAGAAAGAGTTTACAGCTCCCCAATGGTGTGCCTCGTTATAGAAAATTACCACCCTTTTGGCCCAAAACCCAAAACAACTACCCAAGCGGAGTCTCCTTATTTGTGGGGACCGTGCGTGGACAGGCATCCCCTCTCACCTTTACGGAGGCCCTTGTACTATAGCCAGTTGTCCCTGTTTTCCTCCAACAAGACACAAATTTTGAATTGGAGCCAAAACAGTAATTTAACTATCAAAAAGTGCAACGTGAAACAAATGGATGAGGACTGTGACTCTGAAATTATCCATTGGCCAAAATCAGAAAGGGTTTCTGTTTTGGTATTTTGCCATGGGTGTCAGCAGCCAAGGCTCTGGGCGAACTGGGCCACCTGGAGTGCTGGGTCAGAAAACAGGCCGTGTTAATGTCAACTGTGCTTAGTGACCTCCTTAAAGATGAGGAGATTACCAGGCAAGCCACTTTACGGAACAGAGCTGCCATCAACTTCCTCCTTCTTGCACATGGCCATGGGTGTGAGAAGTTTGAAGGACTTTGTTGTTTTAATCTTTCCTCAAAAACCGAAAGCATCCATGCCTCCACTGCAAAAATGAAGACCCTGATCAGAAGTATAAAGCAAGAAACAGAAGACTGGTTGAGCAACATCTTCGAAAAGGGAAAGGCTCACCAAGCTGGCCCAAGCTAAAGCCCTGTACTGTGAAGTGCAACATGTGTACCAACAAAAAGAGGAACATGCAAACCCACATTAGTTATCCACTGTTTGAAGCATTTTCTGCTGCACAGAAGGAATTTATTAACCAAAATTTTACTTTTGCTGGTTGACAATCCTGTCCAGGAATACTTAGTTTAACCTAACACAGAACTAACCAATCACCATTAAACATGGCATCTGCCATCCACAACCAAGCCTGAACAACACACAGCCCTCTGCCCATCTCCCCTGGCCAGCACAATGAACAGGCCCTGTCAACCTACACATCAGTATCTCCATAAAGACCAACATAATGGATTAAGCAGAAAACACTGAGCAATGAAACTTTTACTGCTTTTGAATTTTTTTCTTTTCAGACTATTAATTATGAACTGATGAAGGAAAGCAGCCTGATAAATCTCATCAGAATTACCAGGGGAATAAAGCCAAGGCACCATCAGAGCATTTATTCATGTGGAGCTCCTGCAGAAGCCTTTGAGAAGACTTGCCCTCTGCTGCTCACAGAGGCCAGGTCTTCTCAAAGGTCTCACAGACAGCAAGCCCACTTGAGGTAGTGAAGGGGCCAGCACAGTCCTGCTCCAATACCACCATGTGCCAGCCAGAAGGTGACCACATCTTTGTCACTTTCTGATTTTTATGATTTGGAAACACAAAACTATAAAGTTCTGATAAATCCTTTGAGTTTAGATATGATACAAAGAAAAACTAGAACAATTCAAGAAACGGGTAAAAAGACAAGATACACCTAAACAGCATGAAATAATCTGCTTTATCAAGGTAATAGGAGACAATATTATTGTCTTATATGTTAATATTATTAGTGTAATATTAGTATCAATGTTGTCATTTCATATTAGTTTCACTTATTAGTGTTGTCTTGAGAGATGATACCTAAATCAGTTAACGATTACATAGTCCCATAACATGTTTTCAGTAACATCACCCTCATTCTTTCATAGATATCAAGCATCTAAGTAGCAATGATGACCTCCAGAACAAAGAGAAAAACACTTGCAGCTGAAATTGATCCAAGAAACTTGTGTTTTAAACCAAAAAAAGGTGACTTACAGAAAGAAATCCAGTTTTTAGAAGACTGAGCAAGTGGGACCATGCTACAGATTTACTAAAATGGGGAATTACAGCTTTAATGGTCACAATTAACTTCCAAATGTTTAGCTATAATTCATTAAACATAAACAAACTGAAAATCTGATGTTATTTCTTTTTGGTAAAACACAACAGCTTTAGACTCCAAATGTACACATGCAAACATACGTTTTCCTGTGAAAAATTCCAGTAATGCCATAAAATAGCATTAACACAGCTGAAGAAAAGGCTTTTCCACTGCTGAATTAACACCTCCCTCCTTTCTGCCACATGGACACTTGCTCCCTGAGCCTTCCCTGGTTTGGCAAAGGTGGTCTCCTAGTTTACTTGGCTTCAGTGGTATTCTTACCTCTGTAAGAATTCTATGCCTCAAGTGTTTTGTTTGCCACTTTGACTCAGAGACACTCCTGGGGATCACATTAATTTTCAAGACAACAAGATGCCAACAGAAATGTAAGGAAAAAGTCAGAGATTAAGTCAAACCCAGGGTCAGAGCCCAGCTGAGGTCTTCAGGAATGCAGAAAAGGTGGTAAACGGGGCTGGGATGGGACACATGGATCTATAAGCAGCAAGGACTATGATTAAAATTACAGCCTAGCTGCATCACATTAATTGCATTCTGTGCAAAACTGTACCATGGTGAGTATTTGCTCCTGTGGGTTTCATTTTGGGACTGCGGCTGAATTTTTCAGTTGCAAGCCAGGGTTTCTCATGAGAAGGGCTGGGAGCAGTGGCTGAGAGCCCTGTGAGAAAAGGTAAGTTCTCAAAACATAGCTTGACAACACTGAGATAAAATTTGTAAATACCCAGCACCTGTAGCAACAAGAAGCGTTGACTGTAATTAGCCAATCATGGTGATGGGGTGGTGAATTCATTGACCAATCAATTCCAGCTGTCTGAAAACCTTTAAATAAGGTGTTGTTTTTGAATAAATCAGATCTCTCTAGTCAGGAACAGAGCTGGCCTCCGTGTGTTTTTTACTGTGGCAACAACGACATGCTCCCTATTCCTCTCACTCCGTTCACCCCTGAGACCCACCTGTGCTGCCTGGTGTGCCTCCTGAATGGCAAAATGTGCTGCTTGTGGCAAACCTCACAATAGTATCAGTAGCTGATTGCCAATTCCCATTTTATCAGTGCTGAGAAATCATCAGTGCAGCAGCCAAAGGAGCCATACAGCATCACCATGGCACCACCAGAACAGTAAGCAGGTGGACAAGGCAGGGAGTTGTGCAAGTTAATTTTTTCATTAGCTTCTCTGTGACAGGAATTGTTATTCAGAGCATTTCTGGTGGGCTGTCACTGCCTTGCGTAATAGCATTCAGCAGTTCACACTCTCTTTGCCTGTGGTTTGCACTTGCCAAAAGCCATTAGCCAGGATCGCACAAAGGACTTTAAGTGCAACATCAATGGAAGTCACAGCATCTGGCTCAAGTATAATGAATAGAAGACCTATCACTGCAAAAGGCCTTTGCAAGCAGACAGGAGCTTGTACCTGGTTGGTTGCCAGTGCCCTTCTGGACTCAGACACTTTCTTCAGTTATATCATCAGCAGAGTAAGGAAAAGAAATAGAACAGGGAGAGTAAGGACAGAAGAGGAAGTATTAAGTCCACATCCAGAGGTTGGCTGCTACCCAAAAGTAAGAATGCACATCTGCTCAGGGACTGGGGGGAGTGAACCATGCAGGGAGGAGAGAAGGTGCATTTAGGAGAGCACAGGAACTGGCCAAAATATGTTAAAGGATGCAATTGATATGAGGGCAGAATACATACATAAGAGCTGAAGGAAGAAACCAAATGCTGGGAATGACAGGCTGAAGGTTTTCCTAAGCGAATTTCATCAAAAGTCACTAATCTAACAAAGCCTCCTGTGCACCACTGCAAAGCCGTAAGAAGCAATTGAGCTTGTTGAGTTGAACAATACCAATAATGCCTTATTTTTCACTCTCCAAGGCTATTTATGTCATCTCCACTAATTTAATAATGAGAAATCAGTAATCCCTCATTCTGTTTTTAAGCTTCCCAGGGAAGAAAAAAAATAAGGTGGGGGGGTGAAGGTATTGCTGGTTTGTTCAAGGGTTTAAGTGGAACATTTTTTGTGGGGAATGAAGAAAAAACACATGATACAAACAAAATTGTGATCCCTAGAAAAGACTCACCTACTCAGGTCTATATCATTTACTTATTATTATATACTTCCAAGCCACGAAACCCAGAAAGCAAACAGTTGCTTCTGTTGACCCAAAGTTGACAGAAGTACATAGACATTGCCCACTTCCTATGACACCAGTCCTGCAACTACAGCTCTAAGTTGCACAGAAAAGTTGCTCTTAACCTCCTTGATGCAGAGGAATGATAGCTAAGATGCACTAAATACCCTGTTTTTTGAGAAATCTGTGAGGACCCCACTGGGAAAAGAGCTCTGTGCCATCACCTTCTGGTAAGTTGGGGAAAAATATTGATACCAAAGCAGTTTATTCACATCTATACCTACTCAGAAATCTTCCAATTAATACCTTTGGGAGAGACATATAAAAGACAAACTAGTACATGATCAGAAGTGAAAATTATTCAAGAAGGATACTTGCTGGCAGGAATACCAACCAGTGTACTATGTTTTAATGAAACTTTGCAAACAAGTACAGGTAAGACATCTGTGAAGCAACAGTCAATAGAGATTCTCTCCTCGTGAAAGCCAATGGGATCAGCAGCAGAACTGAGCCTCTGGAACCTACCACCTTCCAGTAATTAAAGCTGAAATCATTTTACAGCTTGAATGGCGGGATTCTCAGAGGACTGGTGGCAGCCTTTTCCCTGCAGACAGTGAGAAGCCTCCTGAAGAGTGTCCCAGGACACTTTCCCCCGTGCTATCCAGCAAAGCATTACAGGATATATGCTTAACAAAGACTTAGACCTGTGGGATGAGGATCAAAGGTGAAGGATGTGACGCAGAGGCAGCACAACAGCAAACATTAGGTTGTTTGTCAAAAACCTGATTTTTGGTTTATGTCCAGTCTCTGTAGGACTCCTCAAACAGGGAAGCCCCCAGAAATGGATCATGTGCCTCTGCTCCCTGAAGCATGTCTTGTTTCTTGAGGGGACACAGAGACTACTTACAAGAAAAGATATGTTGGTATTAGAAGTTTACAAATTATTGCTGCAGGTGGTGACATTATGAAGTTTTAAGGAAACCCAATTACATCACTTTCATTGCTCACTGCATGGCATAAAGGTCAAACACACAGAGACACACACGTATATTTCTCTCTACAGGCCCTGCTGTTTTTTCACTTCTCTTCCCTCACACAGAATTTAAGTGAGGAATCAAAGGCCTTTTTCTCTGTCCCTGTGGTAATAATACCATAGCTGATGTCTTGCCTACCACCTTAAAGGCTTAATATTTATATTTAATAGCTCTATTTATCATATCTAGTTCAATGGCTTCTAGAGTCATCTCAAAAAAAATGTTTTATTTGAATACCACTGAATTCTGTGAAGAGAAGAAAATTCAATGGCTGCATAAGGGCTTATAAATCTAATTTTTTCTGAATAGCCTGATCTGTGGTAATAAGCAGGGACTCAAAGTCCTTAGCTTGCCTGCAGGTGTATTCAACATCTTCAGTCTGTCTGCTGAGCCTACCAGGGGTAAGTAGAGACAAAACAGTGTGCTTGCAGATGAGTTTGCAAAAGCAACAAATGACAGACAGACATGTGCCAGGATCCCAGCACACAACCAATCAACATCTGTTGATCAAACCCTGATTCCAAATCCTCTTCTCTCCCAGGGCAGCACCTGGGACAGACAACAATCCTGTGCATGAATTCCACAGCACACAAGGAGCTAAGAAGGTCAACAGCTGATAGCTCAGAGTATATGGTGGATGCAGATTATTGCAGACATATTGAGTCCTACCGTAGTGATGGAATAAATGGTATAACTCAAAAAAATGCGTGTTATACAAGAAATCAAAGTGAATTATCTAAAAAATTCTGCTTGGAGATATAAACAGCTGCTGCAAACCAGCAACAGCTGTAGCAAACTTAAGGTGTTTATACTCAAAAGCAGCTTACTTTCTATCCATTTACAATGAAAGACTGATTATTTCCATTCCAGCAAGAACTACATAATTGGGAATGTGTTTTTTGAGAAGTACACTTTTGATTAAGAGCACCCACAAATCTTTAAGTAAAACTTGGGTGCATAGGACTAAGTACACTTTATGGCATGGCCCTTAGGTCTACAATACATTAAAATAAAATGCTGAAGAGCACAGCTTTCAGGGACTTTGACTGGGATCTTAGCATTCTCGCCCCAAGGTATTTATAGCTTCAGGACACATTATCTTGATACTGTATTCTCTTTTGGAAATACTTTTTGTACCCTCACTTTACTTTGTTTCAAGACCAACTGCTGAACTGACACAATTCTGAAGTCTGATTAATAAAGTTATTATATTATGCTACAACAATCTTTCAAAAACTGTCTTGGTCTTGAGATGAAAAGCATTCAGGGGATGTGACATTGTTCTTAATTAAACCTTCATTCATCAGCTAATTTTTTTTTCTTTGGATCTTAAGAAATTGTTTCTAAGTTTAGAATCAATGTCTATACATGAAGTAATAAGAAAAAATTCACCTGACAGGTATAACTACTAATTAAATAGAAAAGAACATCAAAAGCTTACTTATTAAAGACCATGCTCTGGGGCTGGCAAGTTTTGCCCCCATTCTAAACAACCATTATAAATTAAAGTATTATTACATTCTGAGTCTTATCACTGTTGCTTTCCCTTTCCTGCAAATTTACAACTTTTTGGAATTCTGAAAGATTTCTCCCATGGAGAAAAAAGAAAAACATGTTTTTCTGAAGAAATTATCTTACAGAAACCTTTTTGAAAAGTAAGTAGATTTTGATTATCTTTAACTGAACCCTAGGTGAACAGTTTCTTCAACTACAAGAATGGCCTCATGAAAATTCTACATTTGCAAAGCACAGAGGTTGGGACTTGGCATGGCACTTCAAAACAGATAAATGCAATTATTTTTCTAGTCACATTTCAAAAACAGTCCTTACATTTCAAAAACAGTTCTTTGTCTAATTTTGGGGCTGGTTAGAAATAAACTCTCTTTTCTGCCAGTTGCATTTTCCAGGCAGAATGTTAGCTTGACTATAAAATTCACACTTGCCACACTGCCACAGCAGAGGAAAAAAAAAAAAAATTCTGGCTGTACCCAAGATCTCAGAAGGTAAGTGGATATAACAAGAAGAGGCAGGAGCAAGACCAGATTATTAGTTCTTACTAGGAGTTCTTACTTTCTTAAGTTAAGAAACTTAAGTTACAGAAAGGGATGCCATTCAAACTTAGGCTTAGCCTCACAACCATAGTGATTATCTTCACTTCAGATAGAACCAATTTAGATAAAACCTGTATTTACCTCTTTTTAGACGAACATTAAGCAGGGACTGGGGAGGAAAAAAAGGATAATTATAGCTATGAATTGTTCCAAGCCTTTGTTCCGAGGAACATCGGTCTCTAGAGATATTTCTTATTAATGGACTCCTATGACTGACATTTTTTTTGTCATGGAAAGGAAGCAGTAAAACACGTGGGTTATGGATTCAGATATAGAACATTCCTGCTTTCCTATTTAAGGGGCTTATTTCTTATTAAGTAATTATTTCATCAAAAAATGAAAGTTTTAATATCTTTCTCATTTTTCAGATATTGTTAATGCAAGGTAAGGAGATGATTTGCAGAATACACACAAAAATCAGTTCAATCCATATAAAGACCATAAGATCCTTCAACCTAGTCTGAATAATGGGTACTCTTCAACATACTGAAAAGGCTTTTGCACTCATCCATAAGCCATGAATCATTCCAGCACCTCCAACGACACGATGGCTCTGCCTCATAGGATCTGAGCACTGCAGCTCAGCCTCTGTGCAAAGCCCACAATGCAAGATGGAAATGGAGACCCCAGATCTGCAAGATCCCGCCTCATTCCCTCAGTGCTGCAGACACAGTCAGACAGTAGCGCCTGCTCACAGCCCATGCGTTCACTGGCACCACAGATGAGCACCACACCAGCCCAAAGGGATGACCTGAATTCGTAAGGCTTAACTTGAAATTTAACCAATCAAACTGCACTGGAGCTTAGCAGTTGCCTCATTAAACATCCAGGCAGGAATGATCCTTTGTCAGGCAGACACAAGAGTTCATCCAGGATCTCTTCTACATGAGGTAAATCCTCTGCAGGCTGGTAAACAGGGAAACCAAATGTGTAAACATCTCTCTTGGACAGGAGTTTGGACCCTACTTGGCAAATTTTACCATCTTATTTATTTAACAGCCTCATTTCTTCAGTTAATAACAATAACAGATGGACAGGAGGAGTTTTTTGCTTTGTTGGGGGGTTGGAAGCCAATTTTTCTTTTTTTTTTCCCCTGTCAGCCATGTAGGGTGACACACAGAAGAGCTTTTTATCAAGAAAAGTAGCACTATATGCACCACGCACTCAGAACTGCCAGCACAGTGACCCTTTTAAAAGATACTTCATACATTAGAAAAATGGTTTACCCCAGGGACATATACACATCTTTGAGAAGCTGGAGATTTTTGAGCATCTGCAGGGACAGCTGGCATGATGGTTACAGCAGCTGTCACACTTGAATTATGAAATTGTGCATCACCCAAGGAAAGGATCAATGTCATGAAAATCTCACAAACCTGAACTCGAGTCACAAAGAAAATTAAAGTGGGAGAGATAAATGTTCTGATGATATAAGCCAGACTTGTTTGAATCACTCCATAATTTCAAATAATACATTACATACCATGTAATATATGTGCTGTAATATATACTGCATCTTTAAGGCTCCCATCTGAACAGAAATTTTATTTTCAAGTGTCTACTAAAATTTTATTAAAATCTTTGGGAGTAAAAAACAGCACTGGGGAAGCAAGAAGGCTGTGGAGTTTTTAAATCAAATTTCAATAAAACATTTCCTTTTTTTGACTCAAACCAAGCAGGACAAGTCAGTTCTTCAGTGAGGTTTTCCTGCTTGAGAAAATTATGCCTTGGTTCACAGTCAATTAGTTATGTGACTGACCTGATTTATTATGTATCACTGCAACTTCAAAAGAGAAGCAGCCTGAACAAAGAAGCAAAAGATACATCAGTATTAATGACTTGCCTCTATTAAATGACTAGCAGAAATAATTGCATTTACTATTTTTTAACTTGCTACTCAATATTTACTGCTGTGCGTGAAAGAATAGAACTTTAATGAAATTCAGATAATTAATCTAAGTAACAGCTGAGGTTGTCTGCTCACACATGGCACAGAGGAGCAGAGGGCTTGTAAGAAACCTTCTCCCCAAGACTCAGCTTTGCTTTTGAGAGATTCCCACAAACCCAGGGAGCCTTTGAGACCTTCAAGACACCAAAATAGGATAATGCTCCACAGGGTCTGGCCCTTTTTACAGCATAGCTACATCAGACTTCTAAGGAATCCAAAAATCAGACTATTTCGTTCCTCAGGAAAACAGATTGGGAGGTTTAGAAGAAAACAGACCAAGGAGTGAGAGTTGACAGGTGCTTTTTTAAAACATACATTTTTATTCTCTTTTTCTTTTCCCAAAGCAATTTCCATAGACCAAAGATCTCACACAGTGCTAAGTTCTCCACATCAGTAAGTTATCAGCTCCCCTGAGCTCCAGACATGCAGACCTTACTGAGGGTAGGGTTTACGGTCACCATCAGTAGAAACGCCCATCTTTTACAAAATGCTGAAAAATCTTCTATATTTTTCATTTACATAAACATACATTGAAGATCATCTACTTAAATAATCTAGTGCATTCAAAGACAAAATCAATACTACTTTACATCCTACAAGTCAACTTCAATACTATTAGAGGAAAAAATATCATCCCGTACTTTACTCTATACAGTCTGAACACTAATAATAAAGACAATATAACTAGAAACTGATCACAGAATAAAGATTCATTTTTTCTTGATCAGAACTCCCCTGGGTTCAAATGAGGAAAAAAAAGTCAAATTAATTTCTCATACCTGCATAACTTAATGACTTTTCTGTAAGTTTTTTCACCTGTCCATACTTGTAAGACATGAAAAAGAATTAAAACAAATGTTTCTGCAAAATTATTTACTTCTTGCAAAATCCCGAGTACAACTGAAGTACATAATACAATGCACAAATGAGTACAAAACCCATCTGATTTCAGTTCATGATGGTTTACTTAATCATCAATAAAATGTGACCTTTAGATGAATATATATTAATTTTGTTACTTAAAAGTTAACTAATTCATAATTTTAAATCTGAAAGTACTGTAAATGAAGACAAGTTCACTATTAAAATACTGCACACTGACAGTGCTAGCATTACATTTACATTCCCTTTTCTAGAGCATTATGTCCCCCTTGCAAAAGGGAATCACCTTCAGTTATTGCTACAAATCCAGCATGGACAAGAATACTGAGCTAGCAAAATGTTATTTACCTACTGCCATAACAAATTGGCAAGCAACAGAAATCAAAGAAGTCTATTCAGAAGAGCCATCAATAATCGATGCAATGAGCAGCAAACCAATAAAGCATTTTAGTGTCCTTTCTCAGGATCACGCAGTTGATTAATTTACTAACAAATTTACACATTAGTAGTCACCCAGGAATATCGCTGTCAATTTTTAATGGAGGGTTCTCGGAAGTGCTTCATGACTAACATCGCACTCCAGTTAAACAAGAAAAGCCATTAAACTTACTGTAAATACATCTTGATTTAATCTCTCTGAAGCACACTAGCATGCATAAAAGAAAACTTTCTTAAGCAGTACTTGTCCAGGCTTAGAGAACCTTATGTGCACCACACCATGATTGCTGATAACAAAACGTCATTCCTTGCATTCACCACATTCTTGATCATATTCCCATTTCAAATTTCTGTTTCTGGTAACATCAAGGCAGCAAAGCAAATTAATCTTTAAGTATATTATTAGACTCCTGTATCATTAAATGTATGAGAATCAAACACCTTCCACTAACTTAAAGTTCTGTTTGTAATGCTAAGTTGGTATGCTAAGAAATATGAAATGTGAATTGCTACTTTAAAGATGATTTAAGTACTACAGTCACCTAGGACATGATGAAGCATGCTAAGTAGTATACTATTGCAGTCCTCCACAGAAAATTATTTCTAAATTAGCTATAACCATGAGGCCTGTTCCTGACCAACCAAAAGGACGCGGACTGGTAAATTTACCAGCATGCAGACTGGCTGACTATATCTGCTTCAGGTCTACCAGTTCTGAAAAGGCTGATGTCTCGTCTTTTTTTTCAGTTTTACTCTCTAAGACCCAGATCTGTTCATGACTTGACCCTAAGTCCACTTAGGAAGCAGAAGAACCAGGCTGCAGCTAAGTAATACCACCAAGCATCACTAGAAGGGGGTCACTGGCTGTAGCTCAATGTTTGGAGAGACGGTGTCCACTTTCAGAAGGGACCAACAAGGCATCAAGTCGAAATCATCCTAAGGTTTCTAATCCTTTCATTTCCTTTTTTTTTTTTTTTTTTTGGTATGGGACGCACATAATACTGACCCAAGTTTCTGAATTTTGAGGAATGAATGACAAAAACTTGTATCCACTAAGCCTTCTGGATCCTTCACAAGAAATCTAGTGCTATGGAGCACAAAATTATGTCAGCTCAACTCATTGCAAGAGTTGAGCTGAGCTACGCTTAGTTAAGGGACAAATTCCAATGAGATGACAGAAACAGAGTGACACTGAGTAATTTTTTACTATCCCCACTGAAAAGCTATCAGGTTTATAAAGCCTTTTCAATATGCTCATATAAGTGGTGGAAACGCAGAACAACCTGTTTGAGGGTTGTCATTCCTTTTATGTGTCACGCACATCTGAACAGAGCAATGAAGTTCTTACAGGTGACAGAGATATGGGAAGAAGAGGAGCAAAGGGAAGATGGCAGCACCTACACAGAACACCCTCCTTCCTCATAACTGCATTTGTTTCTCAATTGTTGATAAAACTCATGCTGATAATTCCTACCCAAAAAACAAAACTTCTACTCAACTTCTTGATCTGCTGCCCTGCAGCCGAAGAAACATCTGTGTTGTCTGATTTTTAGTTTCAGTGTTTCTCAGTAACACCTAAGCTCTTAGGTATTTAGCAGCAAAGCTTACTAAAACATGAAAAATCACTGGAAACAGCACTAACCACCATTAGTAAAGAATCATGAAAGCTTTACTTGACATATTTTACAGAAGTTCACATAATTCTGCTTTAAAACATACATGCCTTCTGATTTCTACCACTGTTTACAAGAAAATACAAATTCCATACACAGGGACAAAACCCTAAATGAACAAATCTCTAGCAAACCTCTCATTCTGCAGTTACAGTGCAGTGCCATCTGCTGTACATTTGTTTATGTACAATTCTTCCAACCACCAATATGACAAAGAAAACGTCATGATGGTTATTTAAACCTTTGAGCATCAGCAGTCCTACGATATGCAATTTTGTCACTAGCATTTTAAGCCAAAATAAGACTGAGGACTGCATATTCCATTTTCCAAGTATACAAAAGGCTACACAGATGTAGGCTAACATAAGGATGGCTGCTGAATAAAGAAATCAAATGAGACCATAGAGAATCACTGCTTTTATTTCTCTCAGAAAGAAGCATCAATTTTTATGGTCACAGCTTCAATTAAATATTAATATGTATTTCAACTGCATTCTCTCATTAACAACCAATGTTGCCACAGAGTGCAAAGAAAGCTGCCAAAATTTCCAGAGTTCACTTTGCTCCAGCTTACAGTGTCTGTCATAAACACCTGATTTTTTTTTTTTTATATATATTTTAGGGTAATACAGGAAGGAAAAAAGCATATCCCTGGAGACAGCCCATTAAACGTTCACAGCAAATCTCTGGGTTAATGTATCAGCAAGACTACTTCATCAGAGTCTGCACTGAAATAAATAAGTTGAGATGCACTTTTCTTATGTGTAGACAGTCTTACTCCATCCTTATCAATTAAATCACTCTCAAGGTCTCCCTTCCTTATCCATTAAGAATTTCCTTTCCTCAGAGACCCTAAACAGTACTGCTTTTCAAGTGGCTAAAACTTCACTTTGACCTAGAGAACAGATATATTTGCTCTGCCTTTGCCACTAAGTGGTAACATGAGCTGCCAATACAGGAAGAAACCTACCGAAGTAGCACTTACTCCGCCAACCACACATTAACAATATCTGAGGTCTCACTGCACTTCAACCTCTCTCCCCATGACTTACTACCGTGGAAGAGCCAGGAAAGACAGCCAGGTGGCTCCAGCAGTGTCTCACCGCAGCCCCAGGGAGTTTCCTGCATTCACAAGGAGGGATGCATGCACAGCACTCAAGGGTGTTTGCCACCCAGCAGGCACCCAGAGGTGCTGCTACTGCGCTGCTACACCACTGAGATGTTTTGGAAATGCTGGTCCATACTTCTCTTCTTCCAACATATTCTCATTCATGCAACTGAGCACCACGACAGTGTGATTGCATTTTAAACCAGACATATAAACCTATTCTCAGGAGCATCTATTCTGAAAACTAATTCCTACTACAAATGTAACATCTTTCATTAAACAATAAAGAATTCAATCTACTGCTTTAAGCTTTTTCAATTTCTTTATTACATTAAATGAAACATGCTGCAGGTATGGACACTTCATGGAGGTTATCCCAGGAGGATGTATCTCGAATACAACTTGTAATTTCATCATGAGCAAACTTCTTATCAGATCAGGTGACTATCAAGTTTTCATTTTCACAGTCACAAAAATGCTGGAGAACATTGTGCTAAGAAACAGGAAAATAAACTTCAAATAGCAAAGAAATTAATTTTACACTGTGATTTTTCAAATGCTTAGGTTTGACAACACTGCAGGTGGTTAGTAAGACTGCAACTGAACTCTGTTGACTACCTCAATTAATGGCAAGTGCATCTAGTCTCAGTTTTAGAAGGAGGAGGAAGCTGGAGTTCTCCAGTCTCTACAGCAACAGCAGAAGGCACGGAAAAAAACCCAGATTTTGAGGTGATGAAAGATGCTGGTGTCACATTAAATGTATCCAATTTACCGACTGTGATATTTCATCACTTACAAAATGAACACGCAGAGAACTAAATACAGAAGGTACAAATATTTCTCTGTAGTCACAGCAGCCCTGCCAACCGTGAAATGTATGCTGCTAAATTACTGATGCTGCTTGCAAATTAATGTACTCTACTGAGAGACTTTTAGAGCAGCAAAACATTCTGAATAGCTAATTTGCATGTTAAACAAGGAAAATAGACAAACCTAAGTTATTCCGATGAAAAAATATCAGTTAGGTCTTGAATATCTGGCTGTACATTGTCTTAACAAGAAGCAAAGGTTTCCATGCCTCTTTACAGCCAGCATCCAGAATTTACACAGACAAATGCTAGTCACAAGAGGAAACTAAATCCCAGTTCTGAAAACAGCCACCAGAAACAACTAACACTCCACAGAACACAGCGTACTTCCTTTGCTCTAAAATAAAAGGTAAATGAAAAATATAAAGAGAAAAGATACTTTCAGAGAGTTATGACCTTATATCTCCTTTCGGCTTCAGAAGCATAAACTGGAAATTAAAACTGATTTTTGTAAAATAAATGTCTAAATTAATACATTGCAATCCATTTGAGAAGGCAGGTTTTCAAGTAATCTGTTGAGGAAGTATTGCTGTTTTCATCCAGAAGACAAAGATTCCGCTAATTAAAGCCCTGTTTTAATTAAAATAATAATCATAATGTTCTGTTTCTATTGTTCTTACTTGTGTAATACAGCTACAGATATATAAATCACAGGTGACTCTCCAAGCTCTGATTTCCTCCTGCAGTTCACTGCCCGCAGCACAGCCCATAACCACAAGACACAGATAACCAAAAACTGTTTTACACAACACTTTGCTCAGCTGTAGCTATCCCTACTTTCAGCCACAGCCAGCTTCTGAGACTTCCAAAGATGAAAGTAATAAAGACTGATTCTTTAACAGCACAGCTCATGTATGCTCTCCATTAGCTTTTCTGTGTTCCCACTGATTTTTGCAGGAAAACAAAACTAACCATAGTTGGTCTGGCAAGACTATTTGAACACTAGTAGGGCTTGAGCACAAGCAAGTCATCCTGACTCCCAAGCTCTTGAAAAAGGCCGATTATTTTAACCGATAACTTGACATGTCAAAATCTCTCTACTCTAAAACTGTGAAAATTATATAGCATGGCAGTTGTAAAACAGATTCTCTCTATATAAAACAGATTCACCTCAAAGCAACACATTTCTTCAGCAATCTGAACTCTGGCTTGTACATAATAATTAACCATTGGTGTCCACAAATAATTTTACTTCTTGAACTCTAGCAACAGAGGCATCTGCCGATGAATGCTGTTGACAGTCTGTTTAGGAAGTTTGTTCCTCAGATCCTTTGTATAGTAGGTTAATCCCACACCTCAATCATTCATCCACTGAACAGGCCAGTAATAAATGTGAAACTCTCAAAGCAGTTTCCAATGGCACCTTACGTGATAACTGCTTCCACTCAGGCACGACTGCGAAACATCCATGAAAGCTCTTCGGCTTTCACAGTGTAACAGCAGCTGAAGTATGATTTTTTTAGGTTCTCAGGTGAAGCTTCATTGCTCTTTTTTGGGGGGGAAAAAAAAAAGGATATTCACAGGATCTGCTTTTTATTCTGTACTTCCAATTTTCCCATTCTTTCCTATATGATCTGTTTCTCTCTACTGAAATTAAGGAAGTCAGTACAGTACAGGCTCTTCAGATCATTAGCAACTGCAGCAAGAAACACACAGTACAGTTTATCTAAAAAAACCCCCAGAGTGTCTGTACTGTGCAGGAAAAAACTTTGGGGGACAACAGAGCACTTCCAGTCAAACTCTCTCAACTTTAGCTGCGATGTTGCTTGATTCTCTCTACCCTTAATAACCCTGCACTTGAGGATCTTTAAAAATGGTCAAAGCAGAAGATACGTTATTCTTCACTGTACACGGTATTATTTGCTAAAATCTGTTGGTGTGAAAGAGGACTGCAAAGGAAAAACAAAAAATTGGAAAAATTCCATTGATCAAACCTAAAGAAATCAGATGAAACAGAGGGTTGGCTGGTTTTGAGTTCAGTATTTTTCATTTGGTTTGGAGGTTTTTGTTGGGATTTTTGTTTGGTTGTTTTTTCTTCAGTTTGTTAGGGTTTTTTTCCTAACGAGAAAATCTGTCAACTCCCTATTTAATTTCAGTCCATCAAGTTGATTATTCTTATAGCAATGTACTTAAATGACAACTGATTAGACAGGTCCTTTTTTTAGGGTCAAAATCAGCATGAACTTTCAGGGAATTATTTAGTCACGTTCACAAAATGCAATTATAAGAAGAGTAACTTTTCAGAGCAGCACAGTGAAACAAAGCTGGCATGAATTTGACAGTCATGGCCTGTATTTTAGGCTTAGCCTTCAAAAACAAACCCTCTTGGGACATTGGTGCTGTGTCTCCTTGCACTGCAGATGTCCCTGGGGACCCAGGCTGCTCATCCACCCTACAAGGCAAGAAATAAACCTGCAAAGGACAGTTGCAATGCAGCCCCAGGGCCTGACGGAGGTCTGGGACTGAACTACAGGCCACCTGTGAGGTCTTCGCATAAAACTGATTCATTCTGGCTTCGACTAAGATGGAATAAAATTCACTCTTCAGAAAACCTGTTCAGTATTGTCAAAACCTGTTTTGTCTCAAAAATATAACTTTTTTTTTCCATAAAACTTATAAACCAGAGTCTATGAAAAAATAGATTTCTCTAAATCAGGTCTATCAGTAATTCAGTGGCAATAACACCCTGTATGCTAAGTAGTAATTTGGCTTTATTAACATGTACTTTTATTTAACGGGGTTGCCCAGGCTTAAATTTCATTGACAAATTACAACAATAATTTGTACTTATAAGTAAGCAAAATGCAACTTTACCATTTGAAATGGATACTGCAAACTGGTTTTACTTTCACAAGTGATATTTAAAAATACTTTATTTACTCTAGTTCACTTCCAAAAGGCTACTGTTTTAAATGTGAAGGTATGTTTTAAGACAGCACATAATCCACTGAGATTAATTAAAAGAGCACATAATCTACACTGTATCTTTTTTTCCTTAGGAAAACTTCCTTCCACACAGAAATTGAAGAATTTTAAGTCTAATGAAATACCAGGTTCACTTCACCACTAGAGGAGACAGTCACTCTAAACAGAGTACCCAAGAGCAAAAGCAAAGCCAAAATATTACGCATTAAGTACAGAAGTATTCCTGACTGATAGCTTAGAGTTATAAGAACTTGCCTAACTATATATTAATACTACATATAGCAATTACATGAAAGCTTTGTAACTATTCATTTTGTCAGACTGGAATGAGGAGTTCACAGCCCTCTAGGGTAACAACAGTGTCATAGATTTGTACCTATCTCTAACTGTTTCTGATACATATTTTGTACAGACAGATCACAGCTGATCGAAAACCAAATATTCAAAAATATGAGTTTACATTTGGAAGACTTACAGCATTTTTTCTGCTCACTCTCCAAAACACTAAGATCTATAGTGGGAAGGTAATTTCTTTCCTTTATAAACCTTATAAAATATCTCCAAGAAAAACATATGCACATACATAATCCTACCATACCTGGTTTGTTTTGGTTTTACTGATGGTTTTACATAATCAGATAATCAGGAGGCTGACAGTTTCTATTTTCAGTCCTGTCAGACTCCAATGTGAAAAAAGGCATTTGAATTACTGATAACCCAGTAGTGTCTTCTGACAAGCTAAATCTTAGTTCCCCAAAGACCATTCTTGTTTTTCCCAGTATAGTTACTAGAAAACATCATTGCTTTGAAATGTGCTAGCAGCCTACCCTCTGGTACTGAGTGCAACAGATACTGGAATGCACAGAATAAACTATGTAAGTTTGACAGAGAATGGTGCAAGATGTGTTGTATGAGCATGTTTTCATCCTTAAGGAACACTGTAACAGGAGTTGTGAAAAGAGGGGACAGCTTGAAGAAGCAGGGAGAATAGCAACGCAGCAGTGCTGCACAGGGCAACCTGCAAGTCCATTCACTCATCCCAGCATGGGGGACCAAGAGCCGGTTGTTCTTTAAGAAAAATTAAAATGCCTGTTTCATCATTTTTGCCCTCTGCACAGTCAGCTGTTATCTCCTCCCTAACTGGAATGGTTTTACTCTGATAGATAGGTAGCACTCTCTTTTTGAGCCAAAACTGAATGGATGTTGTTGTGATACACATTATCCACACAACTAACTTAGCTGTAAGACTAAATTATACATTAATTATTAGAACTAGTACTATTTCAGTGAAAACAGTTAAACATTCCTGCTGCACAAATGCACTTCAGTTTGCAATTAAACTGTATCATCCAGAACTGCCTACCCTGACTTCCACATTACACTTTGAATTTGCCAAGAGCATCCCAAACCACAAAACTGGCCATGAAAGTCAATCTGCATAAGGTGACAAGGTGTCTAAAGCTGAGAAGTCTCTAAGCTTATTGTATTATTTGTTTTCTTAACCTAGGAGACCATGGGAAAATATTTTTCTTATAATTA